>JANZLD010000006.1:19559543-19572367 GCA_026413575.1 Erythroxylum carthagenense | reverse complement strand
TCGTTAATTAAACCTAACCACCGAACAACCTAGGATACGATCTCTATATTTAATTAGGTAGTAGCATTACGAATTAGGAAAATTGATTAATCAAGATAACAACCACATATGATGCGTCATTTAACCTAGGTCATGTTATCCCTAATGATTACGAATCATTAATCGCCACACATGAATTTCAACATAACAATTACGAATTATATCGAAATTCTAGCAATAGGTTTGAAATTAATGATTCAATGAACGCATTAAAATCATCAACTCACAATACCCGACGGGTTCATACACAAATAACCGAATAATAACAAAAATTTGATTATCCATACACAATACCCATATCAATTAAAATAGGATAACACAATCAATTTCTAATAAGAGAAGGAAACAAAAAAATAATAAAAAATACTTAACCCGGGTTGTCGACGTCGATGTCATCTGCAAACTGGTATCGGGATACCTAGCCCTTCATAGGTCTTTCCCAAAAGATTGCTTCAACCTCCATTCCAATGTTCTAACCAAAAACCTTAAATTTCTATTCACTGCCAAAGCTTTTCACTGTCTAATGTGGCCTCCACTGTGCTTGTTCTTCTGTGCCTCTGCTTGTGCGTTTAATGCACAAGATTATGCATTTAACACAAATCCACACCTGCACCTAGCCTCCTGTTTCGTCGCTACTTTTTATTGACTGTGCTTGTGATGTGACCAATAAAGGTCACACATCACTTAAAACAATGTTCTCTCCCTGCGTGCGTGCTGCCCTCCTTGCGTGCTGTGTACTGTTGCTTTTAATTAATTTGTTGCGTGCTACTCTCTAGCGTGGATGGACCTGCTGTATTGTTCCTTCTTCTTATGGCATGTGATGTGACCAATAAAGGTCACACATCAACATTTAAATCCTCTTCAGACCTGAAGCTACGCATATTTTCTTCTTCTTTCCACGTTGCGTTTAACGCAGTTGTCTGTGTAAAACGTAGACACTGGCTGTGTTACGCAGGCGTTAGCTGTGTTACACACAGGCAATTCCTGCGCTACGCTCAATGCTTGTGCGACGTCGTTCTGTTCATCTGTTAGCATGAAATGTCTGCGTTTTTGCTTGAGGTTGCTCCATCCATTTTGCTTGTCTTTGATTTGATTTTTTTTATACAAAATTTCTTCTTGCTCCACAAAGATAAGTAAAAATAAATCTTCAAAAAATGACCCAAAAGTAATTCTTCTGACTCACTTTAATTTCTTTGCTCTCAGATTGTATCTAAAATCAAATGTGAATTAAAGTGAGTATCTTAAGCATTTTTGTATCATTAATCGCTAAGTGTACTTAATTAAATTTATCAACAATTAAACACATATCAGTAAACAAACTAAGTTGGACTAATAGAGAGGAATAAAACATTTTCAAGACTAGTTTTGCTATATTAATGTATTATATTTGGAGGATGAGAAACATAAAAATCTTTGGAAAATAGAAGACTATAAGGAATACAGTTGGATCAAATTTTATTTCAAACTAAGGATGACAATCAAAATCACTTATAATCAATAGTTCATTTCCAATTAAATTAAGACGCAATTAAGGATATAAAAATGGTTGTGGTTAAGTAGTTTATGCATTATAGTTAGCTGAATTTTGTATAAGGTCCATCTTTAAGAAATGTAATTTGAATCACTCTACAATTTACACCTTTTGAATGAATTTATTACTTATTTTTTAAAAGAAAAATTTTAAGCTCATTAATGAATTCAACTACTTCATCAATGATAGGGAAAGAAGAAAACACACAAGCAATAACAACAACAAGAGAAGTCATAGAAGGATAAGGATAAGGAAATGAGGAAAGTGGATAATTGAGATTAAATAATCTAATAAAGGTCAATAATTTTCTTTGGTTTTTATTCTATGAATATTGTTACTACTAGAGTGATGTAGCGTGTCGTAACACTACTCAAAATAATTAGACCTACAACTATAGTGATGGTGAGTCTAGGTCGATCGTACATAGAGTGTTCGGTTAGCTCTTGTTATGAAATCAATCGGTGATTAGGGTAGGGAGTTTTGGTTTGGGTTAAAATAAAATAAAATGAAACTAAACTAATGAAAATAAATTTAAAAAAACATTCACAGATGATGAAAATGATGAATTCGTTAGGGACCTGGTCATTGGTTCAATCTTTACCTACAACCAGTTAAACATACTTTATTGATTTGTTACTCTTTTAATGCTCCTAAAATTATTAATTGTAGGTTAACGATAAGCTCTATTAACCTCGGTTTTCTATTAGGTCATGTTTAATTAATAGACACTTGTTAATTAAACCTATCTATCGAATAACCTAGGATAGGATCTCTAGATTTAATTGGACAACCACATTACGAATTAGGAAAACATATTAATCAAGGTAGCAACCGTACAAGCTTAGGTGAATTGGTGACTGGGTGGTGTGAGCACGCCACCCTTGTGGAAAGCATGTTCAGATGTCACTTAGGACGTTAGACACGAGTCTCGCAAGAGCGAGGTGCCCAACACTTATAGTATTAGAGTGATAGTTGGACTCCGAAAATGGGGGCCAACAAGTTCACGATGGCCTTATGAGTAGTGAGCCAATCCAGGCCTAAGATAATATCTATCCCTCAACTGTAGCATAATCAAGTATACCTCCAATACTGTCTATTCAATTTGAATCAAGCATCTTTCGTAGACTTCTCTTATCACTATAGTACTACCTTTTGGTATTCTCACCTCTAATCCATATTGTAATAACTCTGTATCACAATGTAGCCTAGATGCTAGATGCGGTGTGATAAATGAATAGGTAGATCCTATATCTAGCAATGCAAATGCTTCATGATCATAAATAAGTAGCACACCTCAGTCCTAACAGAAGGACTCCCAGAGCTCACTCTGTCTTTACCATGGTTTCTCTATCCAGGCCCACTACCTCAGCTGTGCTTGACCGTAGCTTCACTTATAGATCCCCCTCTTATACCAGATTGAGCTGCAACAACAGTAGAGCAATCTCTAATTCTGTGCTTTAGGAAGCCACATCGAAAACATGCTCTTGATAAAGTCCAACACTCGCCACCGTGCTTCTTTCCACAGTGCTCACATGGGGGTAACTGACTCTGTACTGTGTCTCTTCCATTGCCAGATTGTACAAAGTGTTGGAACCCCACCCTGGTGAAACACGTGTCCAACGTCCTGCGTGACATCTGGACGCGCATCCCATGAGGGAAGAATTCCTCACCACAGAAGAAACTCAAATCAAACTTATTTCATGTACTACCTAACGGATCTCGATAAAATCACCCTAATCTTCCTCAATAAAATTGATCTACTTAGGGCCCAAAATAAAATCCAATTCTCTAGACGTGCATCCCATGAGGGAGGAATTCCTCACCACAGAAGAAACTCAAATCAAACTTATTTCATGTACTACCTAACGGATCTCGATAAAATCACCCTAATCTTCCTCAATAAAATTGATCTACTTAGGGCCCAAAATAAAATCCAATTCTTAAGCTAAAATGAAATTCCATGTCTCTGGGTTAATAAGCATAAAAAAGCAACTCAATCGGATCTCTCTAGATTAAGAAAACCCCAAAATACGGAAGCATGTTCCCATTTTCCGTCTAATTGTCTCTATTTGATAAAACCGCAAAATTCAACTTAATTCGAAAATTCTAAATTTTTTTGCATGAGAAGGTAGAAATTTTTTTAGAAAATCGATGATTCAAAAACCGAGTGAATCGGAGGACAAACGAAAAAGTTACAAGCAAAAGAGTGAGAGGAGGTTTAATTTGGCAAAAGGAAAAATCAGAAAATGAAAGAAAATAAAAAACGCACAAACGTCGTCGCCTCGCACTCGCGGGCCACTCGCGCTCGCTATCGTAAGCTGTTCGTGGGGGTGAGGCCCTCGTAGAGCGAGGCGCTCGCCCTCGCGAGAGTGCCAGCGACTCCGAAATTCTATATATATATGTATACATATGAATATTTTTCTTTTGAAACCAAACAATACACCTAAAATTTTTGAAAATTCATAACTCTTCATACCGAATTCCAAAACTCACAAATTTGGTATCAATAAAGAGATGAAAGGAAGTTCTATAACTTCTATGAGGGATTCGTAAATTAATTTGACCTCCAAGGAAGCCAAAAACTACTTCAAAATTACTGTTAGAATAATTTTATCCCACACAATGCTAGAAATTTGAAAAATCAGATCTTTTAACAAAATGGCCCAAAAATGACACATTTTACCTCAATGGAAAGATAAAAAGACTATTTACAAATTTCATGAAGGAAGCAAAAATCAGTTTAGTCTCTAAAGGATGGAAAAACTCTTTCAAAGCTACTGCCTATAAAAAGACCATATGAATAGTAACTATACTCTTCCAATCCTCATAACTTCTTACTCCAATTCTCTAAAATTGCATATTATACCTCAATGGAAATGGTAAAAGATGATTTACAAATTTCATAAAGGATGAAAAAGTCAATTCAGTCATTAAAAGAGGTAAAATCTCACTCAAAAGTACTGCTCATATAATGACCAATAAAACAGTAAACATAACCATATGAACAGTAATTGAATGTATTCCCAACCTCATAACTTTTTATTCCTAACTCCAAAAATTGCATATAATACATAAATGGAAATAGGAAAGGACAATCTACATCTTTTATGAAGAATGCAAAAATCAATGCAGGCTCTAAGGAGGTGAAAAACCCTTCCAAAGATACTGCCCAACCCATACCCTTATCAACAGTAACTGTCATCTTTCAAACCTTATAACTTCTTCATCCTAAGTCTAAAAGTGACAAGTTATATACCATTGGAAAGCTCTAAACATGTGTTACAATCTTCAAGAAGACCCCCCAATCCAAATCAAGCTCTAAGAGGGTCAAAAACACAAACAAAGTTTCTGTCAAATTTTTACAAAAATTTGACAACACCTCCCTTAAAAATCAACTAGCCAAAATCTTCAATTTTTCAATCCAAACTCCAGCACCTGCACAAAACTCAATCTTCAACCTCCCACAACACAAACCAATCCAAATATATACCCAAACACAACTCAAATGGCAGCAATCGCACTCCTATACATCTAATCATTTTCAAACTATAAAGCAACACATTCCTCCTCTTTTTGTCAAATTCAAACCATACAACAATACATTGTTATAAAACATATACAAATTGCACAAAATACATTAAAACTTAAAACTCTTGCATTTACATGAACAATATAAGTTAATACAAAGCTTTAGAGGGCATTTTAGCCCGAATACATCGAAAGTATCAAAGGACAAAATACAAAGAACATCATTTGTCCAAAATGCTATCTAAAGCCTTGTTTTCTAAAATATGACTTCAAAAGTAAAAATGCATCGGAGTAATGCCTCAATCCCAATGTTGTATCTTGGTTTCTCGCTCGTTGCCTGTGGAGGGAAAAATGGGGTGTGAGCTCGACGGCTCAGTGGGTAATAGCCTAATAATTAAGAAATAAGCAAAAACAGCCTTATTTCATTCATTTTCAAAGCAATTCTTACATTGATAAAAACATTTCCAATTTATCAAAACTCTTCACAAATTAATTACATCAAAGTATTCAAACATTAAAATATCACATAAGCACAGAGAAAGTGATTTGGGTGGATCCGAAACGGAATGTACTACACATTCCCGCGAAACAGTCATGTGTAGCCGTGAACTTATGGGAGTCCGTGAGGAGCTCCAATGTCACTAGCAGGCAGGCGGGAGAAGCCTATAATTAGACAGGTGCACCTGACTCTTAAGGGACCACCTCAAACCCAAAGAAAGCATGCATATCACATAATTCACACAATTCATAAATATTAGCCACAAAAGGCCCTTACAAAATTCACTTTCACATAATTCTCATATAATCGCCCAAAATGACATTTTTTCGAAATCACATATTCGAATCTTTTTCACTTAACAAACCATTTTATAATTATTACCACAATGAATTTACATACAAAAGACATCTCATGCAAGTTTAAATCATCACAAAAAGTAATTTATACAAAATTTATAAATCATTGGAAAGTATTAAATAGCATTTATTATAAAAACTTCAACATGCCTATTAACTCAATTATTAAGAAATCACCCACCTTAATTCCTTTAACTCTAGGCTTGATCAATTTGCCTTTCCTCTAACTCCAATGGCCTCTCTTGACCTTAATCAAAACACCAAAATTCAACCTAACATGAGTTACCAAAAATTGACAATTCTAAGTAAGGGAAAGCATGAAATTGAACCTATAAAACCTTACCCATGCCTTTCCTAAGCTATTAGAACCTAAACCCATCAAAATTTATCAAAGAATTTCAAAATTTACTTACCTTCCAAGCCACCCGCAAAATCCCCTTTTTGCCTCCAATGGGAGATTTATCCTTCCCTTTCCTTTTTCCTTCTTAAAGAACTCTTAAATTCACTTTTCTAAACCAAGATTTGACAAAGCCCTAACTTCTTCTTCTTCTTCTCTCCACCGAAGGTCTTCTTCTTTCTTTTCTCCTTGCAAGTTTTGTGACTTCTCTCCAAGGCTTAGCTAATGTTTGTGTTTTAACTTAAAGCCAAGCCTAAAACTACATATTTTCACTATCCTTTCTTTACACTGGCAATTTTTTGTCTCTTCTCCTCACACATACGGCTACAAGCCCATTTGCTTCATTTATTCTTCTTTTAATGATTCTTAAAGACCAAAATATCCCCTCCTTCTAAGCCTTAACCTTTAAAACTTTAGTGGACTTCTTAAATTACCCCCCAAACCATCTTATTCTTTTTAATTCTAACAACTTATCAAACTCTAATTTTTAACTAAATTCCTTCATTTAATCACCATTAACTAAGCACTAAAAACCTCAAATTAATTACTAAAAGGAATTTAGGCAAACTAAACCTCAAAAAATAATTAAACATGCTTATTTACTAAGAAAAGAAATCGGGGCCCAACACAAAGCCACGCCTCTGCCTAAATCCCGACTATCTTGATTTGGTGATCTGAAAGCTCGATTCTGACGCTTTCTAAATCTTCTGCTAGAACCACTCTGAATCTCACTAGACCTCTTCATTCTAGATCCTTGATTAGACTCTGCTGTCCCTCTCTCAGTATCTGCTCAATTCTGATCGAGGCAGCTCTCATCTCTATAAAACTACTCTGATTGGTGATAGCTAACTTTGTCCTGATTTCTATGTTCAGCCCATCTTCGAATCTGCTATACTTGTCTTCTTCGGTAGGAATCAAAGTAGTAGCATACCTCCATCAACTCAATAAACCGAATCTCTTATTCTGCCACTAACATTTTGCCCTACTTCAAATCCAGAAAGTCTATCATCTTTTTGTCCAAATAGATCTTGTGTATGTAGTTCTCCTTGAAGACTCTCAGAAAGTCTTCCCACATCATATTGCGAGGCCTAGTGCTACTGCTTAGAATAGTCTTCCACCATTGGTAAGCTGGGCCTTGTAGTCAAGAAACTGCACAGTTGAACTTCTCGTATAACTCATAGTCCATCTGATCAAAAGCCCTCTCTGTCCTTTTTAGCTATCCCTCGACCTCTACAGGGTCTATACTTCTGTAGAAGTCCACAACCCCCTACCTTCGTAGCCTATCTTACCTCCTCTCCTTTCTCTCGGGAATTCTGGGAGGCATTACCTTAGGTTAAGGTATAGAGGACTCTTTACTGGTTCCTACAGATCCTAGGTCAGTTGACTATCCCACTTGATCACTTATGGAGGATGACCTATAATAAACAATAGCATCAATTATTATCCACATTTCTCATGATATTTCATGCTTAACATTCCTTTACGTCCCTATAGATGCCAAACCATGCTCTGATACTAACAAATAGAACACCCTTATTACTATAAAGAATGTACCGGAACACCCTGAGGACATTCTAATACATAACCTATGATAATGGAATGCTAGAGCATTCACAACAATCACTTAAACATGGCATCATCATTCTTTATTCTCTTAAAAGACATCATCAAGAAGGCATAATATTTTTAAACCAATTTCCTCATTTCATTTCTTAAACAATATGGACATCATAGCTTTACAAAATTATCCAAATATGTACAATATCAAAACTAAATACATAACAAGCTTCACATATCAGGAACTATACAAAAATCTATCTAATCCTTCAATCTCAGCTGACAGACTTTTGAGTCATTTCTTCTCCCAAAAGTACAAGACTATGCTTCTTGTAGCATCTCTCAGTAGCTAATGTCCTCTCTCAGTCCTAAAAAATCAACGTTGTAATTTTGATGAGTTTTGCGAACTCAATGAGGTAACTATCATTGATGATTCACTCAATATAATACATCACACATGTAACATATAATTCACATCTTTGCATTTTTACATAAGGCATCATATATCACTTTCAGAACAATCATACAGATAATTTCATTTATGCGAAATACACATATCAATTTTAAAATGCAATGTATATGACTTAGTTTCATTTATTACTTTGTTGTGACCAGTGCCTTTTTACTAACCCATATCCCTTTGTAGATATAGAGTTGTATCTAAAATGTTCTATATCCTTTAGTAGATATTGGGTACATCCGCAACTGAGCTAGAGGCTCTTATCACATTCTAAGTTTTAAGCTCTTTTTACCGGCAACTTTGGTCATAACTGCCTTTATTTTTCATGCATTCATGAAATAGAATACTTCACATTACACATTCTCAATCAGTCATATGATTTCACATTCACATTCAGAACACATTTATCTTTGGACCTTAGTTTGACATTTAACAAAAATAGTTGAGTAATATTTATTTCTTCATATTCACATACAAGTATCACTTCAATATCACATTCAAACATTAGAAGCCTCGGACCTTTATTGTCATTCAGATTTTTCCTAACCCTTTGAATTTAATTTTATAACCCAATTGATCATTTCAGATTTTTTCAAAAATAGATTTTCTTATCAACTTTTCATGATTATTCTGTCTAAGAAAATGGAGTAATTTGGCCACACTTCCTTCTTGAAAATTGTTCTCCTATGTCTCAAGTTTCTAATGACACTAAGATCATATAATTTGGTTTAGTATTTCGAAAGTTATACTCAAAATACTTCATACTGAGCACATTCAAAATTTTTGGCTAGTGCATGATTAGGCAATCAAAGTTGTACAACTCATATCTCTCAATTACAATATCCAAAAATTACAAACTTTATACCAATTGAAAGAAAGAGAATAAGATACAACTTATGTGAAGACAACTTTGTCTGATTCAGCCTACATTAGTACAGTTTATTCGATACTAACAGGATATGATTTCTGTCATAGGTAGTGTTGCAGCCTAAGCTAAAACTGAACTACAATTCATCCAACGTATGGCCCAAAAATTAGGTAGTGTGACAGAATTCAAATTTAATTTCTTCTCAAAAATTATAGCCATATGTATCTAGTTTCATCTAGATCAAAATTCATCCAATTTGAATATTAAAAAATTAAGGTATGGCCCAAATATAAATGCATGTTCAGTAAAAATCCTCCATATAACATACTCCAACACACTACATTGCCAAAGTTATATCATTTCAAGTCTTCAAGGATACCTTAATTTCAGCTCAACGTCATCCATACGCAATTAATATTACATACTTGATCATAAACACTCAAACTAGAACATATTCTCATACTCTCAAAGTAGAACACAAACATATACATTCATCCACCAATTTGCTGCACCCAGTTATCAACTTCATATCTAATTTTGAGACTCTTAAGGATAGAATTTAAATTCAATGTCTTCATGAAAAATGTAACCTTATGCCTCTAATTTAATAAAAATTAAAAATCATTTTATTCAGATAATTATAGAATAAGTTATGGCAAAATTACAAAAGCTTAATCAGTGGCAATGTTACTGCTAACATTTTCCAGCACTATCTTCCAACATTTTACATCTAACCCATCTTGTAGCTAGATCATCTTTTTTACTTCATTTACTCTTTGTTCTCAACTTTATTTCAACTCAATATCATTCATAAACAAATTCATGATCTATATTTGATCATTAACCAAAAACAGAACATGAACATGTACCCATTCATTTTCAATTTTCTGCACTCATCCTAACACCATTATGATGATCATTCTACCTCAAAAACATCACTATAACTATATAAATTTTTACCCATCATACATATACAAGAGCAAGACATTTACATAAGTTTTTCATCACCCATGATACATACATAAACATTGCATAATCAAGTCATCAAATCTTAACTTACTCATCATTTTAGCTTCATTTAACCATACCCATGATATTTAAAGCATAACTTACTTGATTTAGCTTCATTTATATAGATTATTAAAAAATAACACTTAACCCTAGTTCGCAAGCATCATACGATCTTCATCTTGAAGGTGGATTAGGCTAGATTTTTCTTGTGGCAAATGGAAGAAACAACAACATGGAAGTAGCAATGGATAGATGGAAGCAAGGAGTAACAATTGATAGATGGAAGCATAGAGTGAGTGAGGAAACGAAAATAGAGAAGAAGAAGAAAAGAAAGCCATGAAGAAGATGAAGAAAGCAAGAATAAAAACACTTAACTTGGTCTTTCAAGTTAGAAGAAACATGAGAGAGAGGAGTAGTGAGTGGTAGTGACACTTGTCACTGCCACTTGTCGCCTTCCTATGGTCCCGTTTAGATCCATATTAAAAACTAGCCCATTTGTCTCCAATCTATAATCCAATTGTCTCCCAATTTTCAATGAAAGTTGTAAATAAATTTTAAAGTCCTTTATCAAAACTTCCGTTGCCATTTGACAGTAAATTCTACTGCCATTGATCATTTTCCTTGCCACTTGGCATTTTTCCTAGTCCAAAATAACCCAAATTTTCAAAAATTTCCTAAATTTTACCAAAAATTCTAAATAAACCCTCCAAATCAATTTTTAACTCATAAAAACCACAATTCTCAATATAATCACATTTATAAAAATCAATTATACCTGAAAATTGTCAAAGAATGCATGTACAAGTATTTTAATGTGCAAAAATTTCTATATTCATGTGTATGTCTATGACATATTATGCATGAGTGTGAAATGCGCTTTCTAATTTCTCAATAAACTCTCATATTTACTATTATAGCCTTAACATAGGTAACGGGATGTTACAATACCGATTGTTATTAAACTAGTTTTGCATCGCTTACTCATAACGATGCTAACACTATATATAAATCAGTGGTTATGAAGCTGGTCCTACATCGCTTACCTGTAATAGTGTTAGCACAATATATACTCCACACGTGCAGAAGGCGACTCATAAGACATACTGACAGACACAACACTACCCATGTTAGTGATAGAAGCCCCCCAAACACCTCTATGCATGTTGGGATGTACTCTGATTGATATAATCATATGTATAAAGACCTAACAGTGTATTATAGGCTAAACGACAATAAATACATGAGTGTGCCTCATTTCCATACCAATTAAAAACATATTTAAAATCCAATTCTATACCAATTCAAAGCATATGCAAATTTCAATTAAATGCCAATTTCATAAGTTTCTAGGTGCATTCAAAACTCAATTCAATGCTAAATCAAAGCATATGTAAATCTCATGAAGATTAACTTTTAAATTCAAGTAGTAGCACCAATGGAATTATTCATAAAAATATTTTTCATAGTAAGGTAAAAACCATCTTTACAAAATCAAAGATACACTCACTATTTATCACTTGTTGTTAACCACCCTCCCATGTTTGGTGCTTTTCCTTTATTAGTCCTAAGTCTATGGTGACAAGAAAACTTTATGGTCTTACTCAGCTATAAGGGAGACCCCTGAAAGGTTCCTAAAACCTACCAAGTATATCCATAACTTACCACTTTGTTTTAAAAATTTTATAACAAAGGGCTTAGCTAAAATCTTAGCATTTTGTAAGATTAAAATTCTTTTTTCTTTTCGTTCAACCATTAAACAACCATTGAACAACTTCCATGATTTTTACATGCTGTCTTCTTTTCATTTAAATAATGTACATATTATATACATACTGTTTTCCTTACATTAAACCATTGAACTATGTACAACATACATGTTGCCATTGAACAGCCATTAAGCCACATATATAGAATCTACATGCTTCCAATTAATACCCATTGAATAACTTACATTAGATAGGGATATACATGCTATTATCCTCTCCATTTACCATGTTGTTTTCCTCTTCATTGAACCATGCCTCCATTTGTTCCTTAATATTCACTTATTAAACGTTTAAATTAGATTCTGAAGTCTTCTAGAAATTTCTTCTCCTACGTATCTAATTTCTATATCATCACAAATAATGCCATTTAACTATCTAAATTATGAAACACATACCAAATATCACAAGCTGTTTCATCATAGAGATAGTATCAGTTTACCATAATTAATCTCAATTTTCAATATCATTAAGCTAGAATTAGGTCTAGTTATCTTCTAGATATGTTTAGTACTATGTCTTAGGTTTCATTTATAGTTGGAATCACCAAATTTGGAGTTCCTTAGACTAAGGTATGTCCAAAACACTAGGATTGTTCAACATCCCTAAAATCTAATGGTAACGTGCTGCCCATCTTTTACCTGCATGTAGTTGGCATTAATAGAGGTGTTGTCTGTAGCACCCCCTTACCATAGGATATGTACCGGGACGCCCGTAGGTCATTCCGATACACGCCCAACGATAAGGGTGCGCTACGAACAAACTAACACTCCACATGGCATCCAAGTATCATAAAGCATTAATATGAAATCCAC
>JANZLD010000006.1:19277775-19292223 GCA_026413575.1 Erythroxylum carthagenense | reverse complement strand
ACCATCGATGATGGTTTCTCGCTGAGTTCGCAAACTCACCCAATATTGCAACTATTTTTCAGGAATTGAAGAGTACCTCGTTAGTCTAGCGGGAGTATGTCCCCTGCAAAGGAGTCAGAGTTTGAGGTCGGGATCAGTTTACGTCTGCATTTGTGTAATTCTGAATTATGTGTAAATTTGTATTTCCGCAAGATTAGTACTGTTATTGCCGAGGGCTCCAAATTGATTAATGTTGTATTGTACTTTGATTACTGAAATAGTGTTTGATTGAAAATATTTTCGTATCGTAGGCCCAAATTGTTTACTGATTTACGCGCACTCGATTGTTTTCTAAAAGAAAAATGCATTACCGAGTATTTAAACTGTAGTTGATTGCTCTAGCATGCCACCCTCATGAGGCACGGGCTCAGATATCACCATTGATATCGGGTTCGGGTCTTGCGGGAGTGGGATGCTACAAGGAGGCTACTGCCCACTCTAATCTCAAATTCTTTCTTTATAAAAAATGACATCTAGACTAGTCATAATCCTTTTTGTTACTGGACTAAACAGTTTATATGCTTTGAATGCTTCACTTACACCAAAAAAGACACATTTTTCACTCTTATCATCAAGGTTCTTCCATTTTGCACGAGGAATATGAGTATATGCAATGCAATCGAAAATTTTAAAGTTGTATACAACTTGTCTTCTTACACTACAAGCTTTTTTTGTATCATATTTTGAACAATAAAAGTAGGGCTATTGTTTGAGACATGAATGTTATAATTCACCTCTTCCAGCCAAAAGCTCTTTGGAATCCTCCCTTTTACTAGCAAGCTTCACACTATGTTGAGGATGATCCAATTCTTCCTCCCCTATACACTATTTTTTAGCAGTGTATAAGATGTTATAAGCTCTCTTCGGATGCCGTGAGTATCACAAAAAACTTTAAACTCTTTAAAGCAATGTTCTCCACCATGGTCGATACAAAGAGTTTTAATGTTGTCTCTGTTTCATTTTCAACATGTACCTTGAACCTTTTTAATGTGCTAAATGCTTTTAATTTCTCCTGTAAAAAATAAACCCAAGTTTTCAAGTATTATCATCAATGAAAGTAATTAAATATCTTTTACCTCCTTTGCAAGTTAGCACTATTAGGCCGCAGATATCATAATTAACTAGCTCTAAGACATTTTTTGCACTCCAGGGTTTCCTTTGAGGGAATTAAGAATGTTATTGTTTACTAACAACACATTTTTCACAAACTTCGAAAGGAATGGTAATTTGAGGTAGACTAGTCATCATATTTTTCTGTTGAAGAGTCTTTAATCCACTGGAATTCAGGTGACCATTGCAGAAATGCCAAACCATGAAGGATCTTTCACTTTAGTCATCAAGCAAATCTAAGCACTTTCAATCTTCAATGGAAATAGTTTGTTTGAACTCATTTGAATAATATCAATGGCTCCTCTAGATAGATCATATATTTCACAAGTATCCTTAGTTATGGTTATCACATAACCCTTTTCCTATAACTGATCAACACTTAACAAATTGCTTTTCAAATCGAGAACATAAAACACGTTAGAGATTGTTTCCGTAAAACCATTCTTGATTTTTATAGTATCGGCTTTTCCTAGCACATTCTTAGTACAAAAATCACCAAAGTTCACAATAGAATGAAAGTCTTCATTTTAATAAGAAAAAGAACACCTAATTCCACATATATGGTTGCTAAAGTCTATATCCATATAACTTACATTTGATTGAGGTTCTTGATTGGCTTGGATTGTCATCAACAAAATTGGATGTTTCTTTGGACAAACCAATTTGACATTCTAACTGAAAATGTCCAAGTTTGTGACATCTATAGCACTCAACGTTGGACTTGTCTGTTGGTTTTAATCGATTTTGGTATCCCCCACAACCTCATCCTTTTCCTTGGGAATGATTATCATGGTGTTTTTGATGTTCATAATCGTTACTACCTCTTTCTCTTCCTCGACCTCATCCTCTTTCTCCTTTATTTAAAGTTGAAAATGAATTATCGATGGAGGCCTTCAAAGTTTACTTCTCTGAGGTTAAACCTCAATTTATCTTTTGTTCATAGACTCGCAAAGAGCTTTGGAGTTCATAAAAAAAGTATGTCTATATCTTTAGATTCTTTAATTAAGCAGACAACAAAATTGAACATAGGCATTATGAATCATAAATTTTTCTCAACAACAATAACATCATTCATCTTTTCACCATTGAATCTCATTCTATTTGCTACCCTTGTAGTTCTTGCAAAATAACGAGTAACAGACTCCCCATTCTTCATTTCTAAAGTCTCAAATTCCTCCCCATTCTTCATTTCTAAAGTCTCAAATTCCTTTCTTAAGGCTTAAAGTTATGCATGCTTTACTCTAGAAGAACCTTGATACTTTTTCTTTATTGAATCCTAAATATCCTTGGAAATTTCTTTACTAAAAGCAGTTTCCATGATAGATCTATCAATGGCTTGGAAGAAATAATTTTCATCTTCAAATATTTCAACTTCAATCCCTCTAACTCCTTTTGTTGGGCATCTAAGAGTTCAACTCTAGCAGCAGGTGTTGCTACACCTTGTTTAACACTCCTTACTCCTTTTATATGACTCTAATACCACTAATAGCTAAAATAAAGAAATAAAACAAATGTTGATAACAGAAAGAGAGGAAGGGACATTTTTTAATAGAGAATGCTTTTTCTCATACATTTATTACATAGACTTGTAGACGTTATAGGCCATAGATAACAATTATAACACGAAGATAGCAACTAAAAATATCCTACTTCCTAAAGCTTAGGCAGATCTGCAACAAATATAACTCCTAAAGACCAGGTCAAATCAATAACCTAGAAAGATGAAAACGTGTAAAGTAAAGCAAAAGACATTATTTTTAATACCCGCCGCATGAAATAAGAGTTGTCATTAGCTCATCGTCTCACCAACACATCCACCACATTGTCACTGGTCTTCATTAATCTTCAATATACTTAGTGTTGAAGAAGAAACCAAATCTTCTTTGCCCCAATTATATGCTTAAACTAAAACATGACAAATACATCTATAGTTAAAATAATAGTACTATGGTGATATCAAACTTATTATTACAAAAAAAGAACCTAGTTTATTCATTTATAAATTGTATTATCAATTCAACATATATACATATTATTCAACAAACTAAAAATTATTCGCATTGTACTAATTTAATAAAATGAATATGAATTAATATATGTATTTATAATCTATTTCTTATCATTTTAATAAGGTTGTCCTTATAGATTTATAACATGTATAAGGACTAAAGTCTCAAATGATAAGAAGTTCTATACAAACTAAAAAAAATCAGAATATTGAGTATGATGTAGAAAGGATTATAGTTCTAATGACATGAACAAGTTTGAGGAACTATAAGACTTACATAAAATTAATGTATTTTAATTACCTGTTTTCTTTCTTTTGTTCGAATTATTGAATCTCCTTATTTATTCACCTAATTAACTTCCTAAAAATTAACTTCGTGCCTTCTTTATGAAGATCAAAATGTTGGAAACAAAGAGAAAACCAAAGTAAAATTCTTGTTTAATCCAGTTAACTTGCAGGTAGCTATAAGAAAGAAGGATTAGTCCAATATTATTTCCCATATGTGCACTTTATCCTAAAAGTGTTAAATTTGATTGGTAGTTAGAAACAATAATTTGTTGAATCAAACTCACTTTAAGTTAGAAGCCATCAATTTATTGAATAAATTATATATATTTTAAGTGAATTACATAATTTACACATCATCATATATAAAAATAATATAAAATTTTATTCATCCTCTTTAATTCTAAATATAGCATGAGACATTATATTCCTCCCCTTTACGAATCAATTTTTGCGTAGATAGTATTTTAAAGTTGTAGTATTCTGCTTAAAGTTACTCATTTGTATTATATCATACGGATATACAAATATTTATGCATATAAAGAATGATTTAGGTTATAAAGCGATTTATCATATATAAGAAATAAGATATTGTGCATTTCAAGTACTTTGTAATATTTTTAGTTTTATACTTGTATGAGAATTAAACAAGTTTTTATATTAATTATGAATATTTTTATATGAGAAAAATATGAAAAGTAATATTAATATAAATACAAGATAATTATTATATTTTTTGAGACATAATTGATATAAAAGTAAGGATTGCATAATAAAATATATGAGAGATTATTTTGTAATTTTATAAAATTTAGAAATTATTTTATAATTTTAAAAAATTACCTATTGATCGGAACTCGTATCGTACTATATCTTAACTAAATCTAGTATCAAGTTTGGTACAATATTCGTAACACCAAAATATATAAAAAGGTCACATTTATTTTATACTATCTTATGAAAAATGATGTAAGTATGGCGCAAAAGAGTCATTAGAGTGAGGGGCTGCTTAAAGCGGATGAAGGATTTCATGTGTGCAAGTCCAATATGACAAAAGGAATTGAAAGAGTTTAGGCCCATTTACATCCCTATTTACATATGGTCTGGTCTCTCTCACATTCGGACTTGGATAAAGTCTACTGTATAATTTCCACAGCACAGAGGGGCTTAGTAATCCCATTGGTACACTTTATTTTTGTTATTGGCCCTTTATCAAGCTGCTAAAAGAAACTCCTTTTGAGAACATCATAATTCAACGGTACTGAAGTTACTCCCGAAGTTCAAGCATCAAATACAAACATTCTCTGGCATCCTAAATTTTAAGTTGGTTTGTTGCAACGTCAAAGTGGTATTATTATTACCCTTCGGCATTGAAGTTTCCCTGTATTTCGAATCTCCCCTTCCACTCTCTTTTACCAACTTGCATAATTATTTGTATGTAAGAACTAACGTGATTTTGGATCTTATGAAGAGGATGATTATGCATATAGAATCTAAATTCATAATATAAATGAATATACAATGCTCTACAAGAAAATCAATCCATATGGATGACTGCTAGGAACTGTTCCTGAAGCAGTGGTCTTTTTATACTTTAATTTATAATTTAGCCTACCCTGCAATACGCCATGGACCCATCGTTCATCAAGTATGTGAGTGTTCGGAATAATGCTGCTCAAGGAAGAAAAACCTAATGCATAAACAGAAACCTAGAAGAAATGACAGGGCTTTATGTAGAACTAAAAACTCACATGTGGAACAGAAAGGAAAAATGTTCACTATATGGGACTATGGCCCTTTACGTTGATGCTTCAAATCTTTATATATCATAAGATTCCATCCCCACGTAATTCATGTGAAAATTATGAATTTAGATTTAATATTTCTCTATCACTAGCTCAAGCACTAAAACAAGGTAGGGATGGCATGGCAGCCCGCCAAACTTTTTAAAATAATGTTTTTAAAAAATTAAAACTATTGAATAGTATAATTTTTTAATTGAGTTCAGACTTGAGTTATTTAAATTCAGATTTATTTAAGCTCATCTTTTTTTAAATGAAATAATATTATTTTATTTATAATAATTAATTCTTGAATTACCCCGAATTTGAACCTGAGTTATAAACCAGCTTATTAAAAATAAGTTTTTTTTAATTTTTAATTTGTTTTATTTCGTTCGTACGGGGAAGGCCAAGTTGGGTCTCTCGTCAACTAAACGTGCTCAACTGAACACCTTGTAAAACTTATTTTCCTTCTGCATTCATAAATGTAGCGAAAAGTCTTCCACGAAAATATGTTCTTCCCTCCCGCGTTTACGCAATTAGGCATGTGAAATTCTGCCACTCCTAGAATTTAGAGACGTACATTTCACATCCCAACTTTAGTTTAGTTGCCATCGCCCATCAGTCCAGTCTGACACCATGTGTATGAATAAAAATCTAATCAGGAATAATTAAGTCTCACATCAAATCTATCAAATCGTAGGTTTTCCTTTACTTCACCGAATTTGTTTCCTCACCTTAACTTAGATATTTTTGGAGGAACGTTTTAACTTTTAATTTCCGAAGAGTTCAATTTGAAAATGATTGTCAGGTTGAGTCCTGTCTAGCAACTTTTTGAGCTGTACGCACTTATGTGCACCATTTTTTTTTCCCGGACGTTAAAAGGGCATTTATGTTATGTTCATCATTTTGATTTTCGAATTAATGCAAACCATATCCTGGGGAGTCTCACTTTCGACTGTTTCTAGTTGGGTTCTTGTAAACCGAGTGAAGATGCAATTTGGAGAATATGTATTGTAGTTTAGCACAATACCATTTTGTTACAAGTGGAGTTAAAATATCAATGTCATTATTAAATGTATATAAATTGATTTAACCTATTCATTTCAATGGGTTAAACTTAAAATATAAGGAATTTAAATTTAAAAATCAATTCATAGTTATAAATCCAAATTTTAAAAACAAAAACTAAAAATCAAATTTAAATTTAAATTATATAAAAAAATTGTAGAAGTCCAACTTAAGTCAATATTATGAGTAACTTACAATTGTTATTCAATAATTACTTTAAATCAATTAATATTTTATATAAATCTTATAAAATTTTCAACTTTACCAAAATAATAGGATATATATTTATCTAATTTAATTTTCTTATGATGATTAGTATAAATCATATTTTAGTTTAAAATAATTATGCATATATTTATTTTAAGTAATTCAATATTTATCTATGTCTAGTATAATTATCAAAAGATTTAAGGACAAAAATTAAATTAAAAATTTTTAACGACATATGTTTAAGTTTAAAACTGAATCCCATTTATAAGTTTGATCGAATATGAATTTAATACTTTAAGAAAATAGTGGACTTCAATTAAACTCGATCTCAAAATTGGGTTAAAAGACCATGATTAAATGTTAAATATCAATTTAGATCTATATCTACTTAATCTCTTTTTCCCATTCATGCTTAGTTTCCTTTGGAATTTTATTTCGATTTATGAACTACAATATCTACATTAATACTAGTTATCTACATTAATGCTACTAGAAAGTTTTTATCATTTTATTAAAAGGAGAAAATATTATTAAGAGAGAAGAAGGGGGAGGTAAATTAATATCTTACATTATTAAGTATGAAGACTTTTCTATATTATAGATCCAAAATTTGTTACTCTTTAAAAATACTTGGGATAAATTGATGAGTGCATGCAATAATATGAATTTATTCTTAATCAATTGTCCTTTTCAAAATTAATATGAATTGTAATTCTCCTTATGCTTAAACTAAATAACACTTGAAAATTTTAACATATTCTCACTCTTGATTTGTTATATTTTCAATATTAAAATTAGTTATAATTATACCTGTTGTAATTGGAACATTCAATTTTTGGAGTTGAATGACTCTTAAAAAGAACTTTATTATTGAAACCACATCTTAAAAGCAAGTATTAAGACTTTAATCTATGTAAGAGATTTGTGTGAGTTAATCAAGTATCTTGGAATATAATTTTAAAAGAATGAGATAACTAGTCATAAAGTGCTAAACTTTTTGGAATTTGTTCAATTCAATGTCTAAACTTTTAAAATTTTCAGTTGAGCATGTCATAAACATCAAAGATTCCATTAGCCAAATCAATAAATTACTAACAAAATTAAAAAATGAATTGTTAAAGTTTTAAAACGTTTAGTCACTCAATTAAAAAATTTAAAAATTTAGGCACTGAAATGAAAAAGAACTAAAAGATTGGCACTTCAGGATTGCTTATCTCCAAAACAATCAATAATGCTATAAAACTAACATATTTACTAATATAAATATTGATAAGAAAAGGAAGATCAATAGTTTCTTTTTCTATATGTTGATAGCCTGAGTAAAATTTGACTCATTTAGTCCAAATATGAAAAGTCTTATATTATAAATCTTTATAGAAATCTAGTAGATTGTTTAGGAAATTCTTGAGCATAAGAATCGGTTAAAAGGTCTAGATAGTTAATATATAATTGACATGTGCTTTAAAAATAATAGTGCGTAGAGGTAAATAGTCAGGATGTGGCCAAAATTAAAAAATAGTTAGAAGCTTAGTCATTATGGGAAAATTGTTTAAGGTTGTTGAAGTTTGGAGAATAATATATAATAGGCAGTTAGCTAGAACGTGGTTAAGATAGGAAGGGGGTTGGAAGTTGATCAGTTATAAGAAAACTACTTAAGGCAGTTGAAATTGAGAGGATTATATAAATTCACTAGTAGTACAACACACAAAAACAGAGAATTAGACTTCTCCAATAAAAACACCTTATTATTTTAAGTTTTCTTTGGATTGTGTGTCTTTATCATTATCTCAAATTTTCTCTGTATCTTACACTTTTCTTTTGCCTAAATCAATCCAATACTCTTTAGTAATTTGGTAGCTTAGAATTTTATCCTTTAGATTTTCCAAAGCCTACCTATATCATCGATAAGAAGTCAAATACAAACTACAGGAGAATTCCTCCATGGCACGCTCCAAGAAATTGTTGTGCCTCAAACTATAAAAAAGAGGTCCCTATTGCAGAAGAGAACGAAAGCTTGTATCCCAAGTGATTGAAAATATTTAGAAGGTAGCATCACCTTTAGCTAAGTCTCTAGCTGGCAATAATTCAAAATCACCTTAACTATCAACACAAAATGACATTGTTCATCTGAACAAAATTCCAAAATTGAAATCCAATTCAACCTCTACAGTTGAAGTAATCAAAATGCTGATAGAGAAGCAAGAAAACTTCCTAGAACTCTAATGCAGATAGCTGGGCATAATTCTCCCTCTCTAGTAAGACAGATCTCTGAAGTGATTAGGGATTATCTTGCACCAAATGTGATAAAAGTTGGTGAGTGTAGTCATCCTCCATATTCCTCTAATGTGGAAAAAAGATATCTTCCTCCTCATAAAAGAGAGAACATTCCTATTGCACTTGTGCACATTAATCCTGGAAGTGTTCGATAGGTTGTCAGGCTTTAAGCTCTAGCAGACAAGGTTTTAGCTTTAAAGCTAAAACTAATAAACCAACTTATGGCTTAGGGGGCAAACTTTTGGTTGTAAACTGTAACCTATAAAAGCTATTAAAGAAGTTATTCAAGAACTATATAAGCATGGCTTGAGGCAACTTAGTCACCTAGAATTTCTTAAGCTTTATTTAGAGCATATTGAGTACAAAAATACTTATCCTAGTAGCTATAGAATTCCTAAATTTAATTTATTTTTTGGTGAAGATGACCAATCAATCATTGAGCACATTGCTAAATTTTCTATTTAGTGTGGTGAATTTAATAATCATAAAAATTTAATAATTTCAAGTGTAGACTGTCCTAAAAATTGTTAACAGGCACAATTTTCTCCTAGTATGCTTTGATGTCTAAAAATTTTGTCCTTTCGTGGCCTGAAATGGAGCGACTATTTTCTATTCAAAATTTTCGGATTGAATCTTAAGTCAATATTGTTGAATTGTCTAGAGTTACTTAGAAAAGTGACAAGAATGCATACATGTTCATCACTTGAATCAAAGAGATGAGAAGTTGATGTCAGATTGCACTCCTAGTGATTGAGTATATGAAGTTAGGTCAAAGATGCCTTGATATTGAAATTTGAAAAAGATTCAAGGATAAAATTGTATGATTTTTATAAATTTGTAGAAAAAGTATATAAATACAAAGAAATTTTAGGGAGGAAGGGCATCAGAAAAAAGAGTTCAATTGGTACTTATTTTTTAAAAAATTAATATGATTTGATAGTGGTTAAAGTAAATATCTCCAAAAATTGTGTTTGTCTTCTTTAGAGCGAAAATATCTTGAAGTCAAAAGGAAGACTCAGGCAATAACCACTTATATTCAATATACTTTTGGTACCATTCTTTGACTTCTTGTAACAAGAAAAGTTCAAAAGTTTATTGCCAGAGTATAGAATTTCCATAAAAGAACAAAGTAGAAGGAAAGACTAATTCTAGTACCATAATATACCACAATATATAGTCACCCAATGAATTTATATTAGGGATTAAAGAATGTTATCTAGGATGAAATCAGTAAATGAATTATGTGATTGCTAAAGCTAACCAAACCATGTTGATCGACGAAGATTCATTCCCACTAGTTGTAACTGTCAATGCTATTGAGTTTAAAATACAACTTTTGTAGGATAGCAAGAGGAAATTGACAAATAGACTTTTACAAAAAGAAATTGCAGTAGTTGTAGAAGTCAAATTCAAATTTAGTAAATTATAGAGAATTTCAAAGAGTAAGAAGGGTATGAGAATGTCGAGCTAATTTTTTAGGAGGAAAATTCTTAGTAAAGAATGAAGGTCAGTTAGAAGTTTTTGGGTTTGCTTTTGCAAAAATTGGTAACTTTGAAAGTCTGAAGTTCTTCAATACCGTATATTTAGTTTGCTCAACCATACCTATATAGGGGAAATTGTTAATAACCTAAGCAAAATTTAGCCCATTTGGCCCAAAGATGAAGAGGTCTAATTGAGTGAAGATTTCCAAAAGTCAACTATATGGTTTAGGACATGTTGAATCAGTTAAGAAGTCTAAGATTTGGAAGTCTAGACAATTGATATATAATTGGCATGTGCTTTAAAAACAATAATGCATAAAGGCAGTTAGTTAGGATATAGCCAAAATTGAAAGATAGTTGAAAGTTAAACCGTTAAAAGAAAACTACTTGAGGTTGTTAAAGTTGGGAGAATAGTGTATGGTAAGTTAGCTAGAACATGGGCATGATAGGAAATGGGTTAGAAGTTGAGCAGTTATAGGAAAACTGCTTCAGACTATTGAAGTTGGAAGGATTATACAAATTCGCCAACATCATAATATGTAGAAACAAATAATCAAACTACTCAAATAAAAACACCTTATTGTTATTTCAAATTTTCTTTGCATTGTGTATCCCTATCCTTATCTCAAATTTTCTTTTGCCTAAATCAATTCATATATTCAATTTAGATCTTATTACTACATTGTTTAGCAATTTGGTAGCTTAGAATTTTATTCCCTAATTTTTCTAATTATTCCCTAAGTTTTCTAAGTCCCACCTATATCATCAATAAGAAGTTAGATGCAAACAATGAGAGAACTCCTCCCTGGCATGTTCGAATTCCAAGTTGATCATATAGGTGGCCAACAATTTGGTATGCCTAGTGGGATTGCTATACACACGTACAAGGAAAGAAAAAAAAATGCCTCCAACCCTAAAGAAAGAGGTCCCTACAGTAGGGAACGAAGACTTTGTATCCTAAGTGATTGAAAATATTGAGAAGGTACCATCACCTTTAGTTAAATCTCTAGCTAGAAATAATTCAAAATTGCCACAAATATCAACATAAAATGACATTGTTCATATATTCTAGAATTGAAGTCCAACTCATCTTCTACAGTTAAAGCAATCAAAATGCTGACAAAGAAGGAAGACAAACTTTCTACAGCTCCAGCATAGATACCTAGGTATAATTCTTCGTCTCTAGCAAGACAGATCTTTAAAGTGCTAGGGGAGCATCATGCACAAAATGCAATAAAAGCTGGTGAGTATAATCTTCCTTTAGCTTCTTACTATATGGAAGAAAGATAAGTTCCTCCTCATAAAAGAGAGAACATTCCTACCATACTTGTGGTCATTAATCGTAGAAATATCTGATAGGTTATCAGGCTTTAATCTCCTAGCAAACAGGGGTTTAGCTTTAAAGTTGAAGTTAATAAACCAAGTTATGGCTTAAGGGACAACCTTTTGACTGTAAACCATAATCTTATTATTGCTCATCTATAAATGAGACATCAAATTTATATAGAAGTTGTTAGGGAAGTTGTTTAAGAACTATAGGCCTGACTTGAGGCAACTTAGCCACCTAGAATTTCTTAAGCCTTATCTAAAGCACATTGACTATGAAAATCCTTAACCTCGCAGTTGTAGAATTCCTAAATTTATTTTTTTAGTGAATATGACCAATCATCCATTGGGTATGTTACTAAATTTTCTATTTAGTGTGGTGAATTAGATAATTATAAAAATTTAATAATTTCAAACTTGGACTATTAACTTTCTCTTGATATGCTTTGTTGTCTAATAATTTTGTCCTTTTGTGATCAAAAATAGAGAGACTATATTATACCATTTTTCTTAAACATGGCGTCAATATTGCTGAATTATCTAGAGTTTCTTAAAAAGTGGCGAGAATACATATATGTTTATCACTTGAATCAAAAAATGAGAAGTCGATATCATATTACACTCATAGTGATCGAGTATATGAAATTATCTTAAAAGGTCCTTGATATTGAAATTTGGAAAAAATTTTGAAGGTATAGAATTTTGTGATTTTTATTAATTGACAGTAAAAGTAGTTGAATACAAAGAAATTTTTAGGGTAAAGACATTAAAAAAAAAGAGTTCAGTTGGTACTTATTTTAAGAAACAAATTCAAATGATTTGACAGTAGCTGAAGTAAATATACCTAGAAACTACATTTCCCCCTCTTTAAAATGAAAATATCTTGAATTCAAAAGGAAGATTTAGACAATAACTACTCATACTCAATATACTTTTGACATCTCTAAAAATAGAGAAAATGCTTAATTTCTTATTGTAAGAAAAGTGCATTACTTTATCGCTAGAGTACAAAATTTCCACAATAGAAGAAACTAGGAGGAAGACTACTATAAGTACCACAATATATGGAGTCACCAAATTATATTGGAGATTCAAGAATGTTATCCAAGATATAATCAATAAAGGAATTATGATGTGACGTAGAACGTATCGCAGAAGACTATCTCACTTGGGCCGACAGCCAGAAGCCCAAGCGAGGTGGACCGAAGAATTGAAGATTACATTTTATATTTTCGAACTTAAAAGTGGACTCATAAACTCATAAGTGGATCCACGTTTTAGTTATTTTCTGTCGAACTATTTCAACAACTTTCGTTGATGTTATTTACTATCTTGGAATTGATAAAACCCTAGTTCGAGAGTTTTCTCAACTGTTCTTAAGTTTCTGGATTGAAGCTCATTTATACGCTATTTAGACTGCGTCAGTTGGTATAAGAGCTTGGTCAAACCTGATGGCTCGAGGTGGCGGCGGTCCTATTGACGGTGATTAAGGGGCTGAGGTGACAGTGGGAGCTTTAAACTAAAGGATGAAATCGTTGGAGGATCAACTCACAATTCTCTCTGGCCAGATGGCTCTGCTGCTCGCGAACTCCAAAAATAGGAATGATGGTAGGCGTTGTACGGAAGAGCGGCCTGTCAACAATCCTAATTTCGATTCGGATTCCGATGAGGAAAAGGTTGTGGTAGTTCAGCGTGACCAAGGTGCTGATGGTCGTGCTACACATAACGAGTACGTCATGAAGGTAGATATTCCCTACTTTAATGGAAGTATGGTTATTGAGGATTTTCTGGATTGGTTGGCGGAGGTCGAAAGATTCTTCGAATATTAGGGGATCCCAGATGATAGGAAAGTGAAGGTAGTTGTGTGTAGGTTGAAGAGTGGAGCCTCTGTTTGGTGGGAGAGGGTTAATGAGCGACGCCTTAGTGAAGGGAAGAGGAAGGTTGCTATGTGGAAGCGTATGAAGGAGCTACTGAAGGGTGAATTCCTTGTTCCTGATTACGAGCAGATCCTTTTCCAACAGTATAATCGTTGTCGTCAGTCAAACAGGTTCGTTCATGAATACACTGCTGTATTTATGAGGTTGGCTCAACGTAATAATTTGTGTGAGTCTGAAGGCCAACGAGTGGAGAGGTATTTAGGTGGTTTGAAGCCCCTTATAGTAGATAAGGTGGGTGTGAATATCATTCATACTCTGACTGAAGCTAAGAATTTGGCTTTGCGTGCTGAGTCATTGTTACGGGCGAGGCCCCCTTTGAGTGATTTTTCGCGACGTCGTTTCGATGACAAAGGTGCAAGTACTAGTGTTCTTGAGAAGACCCCAGCGGCCGCACCTCCACCTCCACACCGTGAGGGTAAAGAGCTGGCGAAAACTATTAACCCTTATGCTAGGCCGATTCCCGGTAAGTGTTATAGGTGTAATCAGCCAGGCCACAGGTCGAGTGAATGCCCTGAGCGAAGGACAGTAAATATTATTGACCGTAACGATGATGATGGGATTGTATGTGAACCTGATGGGGATGACGATGAGTATGAGTCCGAGGAGGAGGTTGGGATTCATTTCGTGCGTAAGATGATGTTGGCAGAAAAAGGAGTTTGATGATTCTCAGAGGCACAAATTATTTCGCACCCATTGCTCTATTAATGGTAATTGCTACAACATTATCATCGATGGTGGTAGCTGCGAGAATATAATTGGCAAGGATACTGTTGAGAAGATGGGACTGCCAGTG
Source organism: Erythroxylum carthagenense (assembly GCA_026413575.1). Classification (NCBI taxonomy): domain Eukaryota; kingdom Viridiplantae; phylum Streptophyta; class Magnoliopsida; order Malpighiales; family Erythroxylaceae; genus Erythroxylum; species Erythroxylum carthagenense. The sequence continues at coordinate 19,277,907 of JANZLD010000006.1, read as the reverse complement.
AAAAAACATCCTAGCCCTTACATTATTGGTTGGATCAGGCCGGCAGAGAAGATTCAGGTCACCGAACGCTGTAAGGTACCCTTTTCCATTGGTAACTATTCTGATGAAGCTTATTGTGATGTGGTGGATATG
>JANZLD010000006.1:19235737-19256956 GCA_026413575.1 Erythroxylum carthagenense | reverse complement strand
GCAACTAGGTTTAGGTTTTTACGTAGAGTTCCATCTCTGCATGGAAAGTTCTCATGCTGACGGGCCGTAAGGAACGTATATCGGACTTGGGCCTAGCGTGGAAGTAGGATTGGACCGATCGACCCATAGCCCTGTGCAGCCGACCCGACCATACCACAATTTAAACAAATATTTATTCTGAAAGTACTCCTAAACTTATAAAAGGATTTATTTAACCAGTAAAAAAGGTGAAAACAGAGGGACGGACCAGATTAGGAGTCTAGCTTGAACTGGTAATGATGAGTTAGTGGTGATCAAGGTACAAGCTAGCTCTTCGGAAGATAGTTTATGGTGTTGGAATTTACGTGCAAGACAGTACAGCCGGACAATCAATTCCACTTTGGACCATCCAATAAGCTAAGGTAGTGCCTTTTGGCTACTAATTATAATTGGTTTTTAAAAAGAAACCACTATTATAATCCTTGGCAAACCAGTGGGATCAATGATTTTTATTTTGCCTAACTTCACTGGATAATTAGATGCCAATAATTATGTTCTGATAGGAAGTTCCCATCCCTGTAAGTACAGTCAGCTCGATATTTTCTTCAGGTGTAAAAGAAGATGAGGACAAGAGAAAAGTTTTAGGCTTCAGTCTATGACTATCATTAAATCTAAAAAATTCGTAATCTAGAAGCCCTAAAAGCCTACCGTTCACGCTATCTTTGTAAGTCTCCTGAAGAGGACGAGGTGGGCGATCTTCTTTATTCGTTTGATAGGCCACCATAACATTAATTTTAATCCACCAATGTAACCCCACATTAGGATTTAGGATTGCAGAATATGGAATCACGAAGATTGTGTGAATCTTTCGTTTCACTTTTTAATCGTTTCAAAAGCAAGAATAAAAATAAGAAAAAAAAAGAGACAAATTGAGAGAGTCTAAAGTGGAAGACTCTCTCCACATTTCATGTTTGAGACTAGGAAGAAAAGGAAAAAGAAAAGAAAAAGGTGACAGGAATTTCCAAATTTTGAAGTACTCATTTTTTTTCTACTATTGAAATCGAAATGGATTTATTAAAATTCCAAGTATAAATAAAAAAGATATTTTTGAGAAACATAGACTTGTTAGGACAATTTGTAACTTTTTTTATTGCACACCAAAAGCAGTAAACATACATAACCCCTTCACGTAACAATTAACACATTTATTACGATTTAATATATAGCAAACAAAGAGATGTTATTACATATGTTACCCAGCTTAATTGTCTAGTTGTGTTTGAAAACTCTAAACTGTACTGGGTACTCGTTAGCATGCAATAGAAGTCGCCCCTTTTTGTAGGCAATTCTCTAAATGCCCCACGCGTTGAGATAATATAAACTTGCCAAAAGAAATCTTGAAAAAGAAAGGAGGAGGATAACCTGATTGGAGATTAGGTGGAGGTGGAAGTGGAGGTGGAAGTGGTGGTGATGATGGTTGGTGGTGGGGGCAGAGAAACTAGAGAGATGGTTGGGGTAATGGGAATGAGTGGGTTTAGCACTAAATAGGCATGATTTGTGGACCATGCCTTGATTGATTGCCAAACATGACTTTTCACATTCATACGACAAAGAAAAGAAGAAGATAGAATAAACAATTACGGCCATCTTGGTGCAGCGTCTGGTTTTCCCTTCTTAACTGCCGAAGCCTTTTGTATCTCTCTGTCGTGGCAGTTTTTCCTTTTTCTCTAGTTCTCGCCTGCAAAATTTGCTTTCTGTTTTGGGACAAGGTGACCTAGGCTAATGATCACATCTTTCTTTCTTATTTTAAAGCGAGTTTAAGAATTGAAGCTTCAAATCTAAACCTTCAACTGTTGACATTTGCTCTCCACATTTGGCTTTTTAATATCTATAAAATTCTTGAATATCATAAACACATTAATCTTATCTTTATAATTTGCCATAAAATTTCTTAAAATAGGTTTTTTCTTTAATCATAGACAAAGAAGTAGTTCCACAATTTTATTAACCATTGTAAATGATGAAAAGGGTTAACAATATTTTATAGTTTCAGATTAAGATCATCACGTTCTACAACAAAATTCCAATTTTAATTGTTAAATAACTAATAGAACATATTATTTTACTCACCAATAAAATACTTGTGTGCATTGGAGACGAGGTCGACCAATTATAAAGATAAGATTAATTTTATAGGTATTAAATTATAAAGATATTTTAATACAATTTCATCTCCAATATTATAAGACAACAATAAAGACGAGGTCGACCAATTTCGCTAAGGTATGTTCTCAGTCGCTTCTCTGTCAGGTTAACTCTAAAGAATTGTAAAAGCTGTACTGATCTTGTATTCATGTTGAGTATTTAAACTCATTAATAGATTACAATTATACATTTGAAAAACAAATCAATTTGGAATTCAAAACTAACTGAATTTCCAATATCTATTCCTATTATTTAGCTAGCTATTGTGTATCAATTATATTTACAACCAACGGTTGTTTACCAAGTCAAGACCACCGTTAGTGTAGAGCACTGTTACACCCCTTCAAGTTGGGAATATGATCAACGAGACCCAATTTCAGTAAATTGCGAGTGTAGGCAGCCCTCGGCAAAGGTTTCGTGAGAATATCTGCAACTTTATCCGCCGGATGTAGATGGTGGACCTTGATTGCACCATTCTGAACTTGTTCTCGAACAAAGTGAAAATCAATTGCAACATGCTTCATTCGGCTGTGAAAAACAGGATTTGCACAAATATAGGTAGTACTCACATTGTCGCAAAGAACCTTAGGTATTGTCGTGGTCTTGAAGCAGAGTTCAAGAAGCAAATTCTGAATCCAATTGGTCTCGGAAACAGCAGCTACTACAGCCCAGTATTTGGCCTCGGTGGATGATCGAGACACCGAACGTTGCTTCTTAGAGGACCAGGATATTGGGGTGCTACCAAAGTAAATCACATACCCTGTTGTCGAGGTGCGGTCAAGCGGATCTCCTGCCCAATCCGAGTCAGAATATGTGAGGAGCTAACAATCTGATTCCCGAGCAATACGAACACCTAGATGCGAAGTCTGCTGCAAATAACGCAAGACTCTTTTCGCTGCACGCCAATGACCATTGCTAGGCTGGTGCATAAATTGCGAGATTTTCTTTTCCCAAAATTACCAAATCTTCCTGCTCAATGGCTCGCAACATCATCGTTGTAAACTCTGACAATACAACCACCTCTATCATAGTCCAATTTAACCCCGCCACACAACTTCCGATCAAGCTTATCGGCTCTCAGAATTTTGCCACATGGAAAGCTCAGATATCCATGTTGTTGAATGGCCACGACTTATTCGGCCACCTCGACGTCTCCTCCCTGTACCCCACAAAGAGTAGCAATAGTCGAGCGACGTCACTGACATATCATCGAAACAACCAAAACACTCATGCACCAAGCCTCAATGCCTTCCCATTTTTGGTCATTTGCTTGTCAGCAAGCCACATACTTAATCAATCGTCTCCCCACTCAAATCCTAGGAAATCGAAGCCCATTTGAAGTCCTATTCCAAGAAAAACAGAACCTACAATCAATCAAAACTTTTGGGTGTCTTTGTTATCCTTGGTTAAAGCCCTATGTCAAACACAAGCTGGAATCGAAATCAAAACCATGTGTCTACCTAGGCTTCTCTACCAAGTACCATTCTGTTTTGATTTCACCACCTCCAAAGTATATATCAGTCGAGATGTTGTTTTTTATGAAAATGAATTTCCCTGTGCAACCTCCAATTTTCAAAACTTAGGCAACTTATCTTTTGAATCATGGGAAACCACTAAACTTGAACCTTTGAAAAATGATAAAGCTGCTATTTTGCCATGTTTTGAATTGCCTAACTACTTGCAGGTTCGGCTGCCCACTACCTCCTCCTCGACAGTGTTGCTCCCCGATACAGGTAGTCCTCTTATTCAATCACCAACCAATTCCTCACTGCCTACCTCACCGCCTACTTCCTCCACTTTGCCACGACCTGACATAACCACACAATCTGACCCACCTGAACCGAATCAGCCAACATCTGAGCCCATCCAAGGAGGCCCGAAACCAACTCATAGCATGGTCACCCACTCCCCGACCAACAGCCTTAAACCGAGACAATATCATGTTACCACTACCCCATCACCGACTACAATCCCACGCACTTACAAACAAGCCCTCAAACACACTCATTGGCAGCTTGCTATGCAAGCTGGATATGATGCCATGATCCGTAATCAAACGTAGAGTCTAGTCCCATACGATGCCTCCAAGAATATTGTGGATTGTAAATGGTTATTTCGGGTCAAATATAATGTTGATGGTTCAATTGACAGGTATAAGGCATGATTGGTAGCGAAAGGATTCACTCAAAGGCCGGGTATTGATTACCAAGATACATTTAGTCCAGTAGTAAAGCCGGTAACAGTCCGATTGGTTCTTACTATTGCCACCCATCATTCTTGGCCGATACATCAACTGGATGTTAATAATGCATTCTTACAAGGGAAGCTGGATGAAGAGGTCTATATGCGTCAACTACCGGGGTATGAATCGCCATTGAATCCCGGTTATATGTGCAAACTTCACAAGGCAATCTATGGACTGAAACAAGCACCTCGTGCTTGATACACTGCCATCAAAACATTTCTTGTGGAATATGGCTTTGTAACTGCCAAGTCTGATTCATCACTGTTTATACTCAATCGAAAGGGGTTCATTGCTTATGTACTCATCTATGTTGATGATATAATTGTTACTGGGAGTGATACGCAGGGGGTGCAACGCATTATACAAGCACTTGCGGCCCGATTCTCTCTTAAAGATCTTGGTACTCTCAATTATTTCTTGGGCATCGAAGTTTCGTATGATTCCTCAGGTATGTACTTGTCTCAACACAAGTACGTTCATGATATGCTTGAGGATTTAAATATGCTTGATTGCAAGGGGGTGCCCACTCCGATGAGTGTAACAACCGATCTCACCGTCGACACTGCCATTGCCGATGTTGATGCCTCGATGTATCGTCGAGTAATTGGCAAGCTTCACTACCTATCGTTCACAAGGCCGGATATTGCTTTTGAGGTCAATAAGCTCTGATACCATAAAGAATTGTAAAAGCTGTACTGATCTTGTATTCATGTTGAGTATTTAAACTCATTAATAGATTACAATTATACATTTGAAAAACAAATCAATTTGGAATTCAAAACTAACTGAATTTCCAATATCTATTCCTATTATTTAGCTAGCTATTGTGTATCAAATATATTTACAATCAACAGTTGTTTACCAAGTCAAAACCACCGTTAGTGTAGAGCACTGTTAAACTCAAAAGTTGATTAGTTTCATTAATTTGTTTATGACAGTTTGCTCAGTCGGCAAATCCTGTCCTTTTTTTTATCAACACTCAGTATCCTTTCCTTTATTAATTTATAATAACTTTCATTTATTATGAGAAGAACGAAATCCGGATTTACAATAAGAAGAAAAGATTTAAGAATATTCAACAAACTACAATTTATGAGTATCATCCCTACTTTCTTTAATTTAATTCTAAATATGACATTTAGCTCTTAGGTTCATGCGATAGATATATTTTAGCAGGCAAAACGCAAAATAATATAAACCCTTCGATCCATTCATTGCATATCTTTTTTTCTGTCCTTTACATTAGACTACCCATCTGGAATAAAAAAGAGGAGACATTTTGAATCTAACATCAAATTACTGAAGAAGTGACTTCGGCTCTGAAAAATCAAATGGGGTTAATTGTTTCGCAAACTTCTTTAGCACAGATAAAAATAAAAGCAAGCAAAAACAAAGTAATAAGAACACCAGAAATTTGGTAACGCAGTTCAGCATACCTTGCTTACGTCTATGGGACCCTTACCCAGCTTAATCACTTTCACCGAAGTATAATAGTTTTACCCAAGGCTTTACTGAGCCAACACCACTCAACCTTTGATACTATCTTTCAACCTCACTTCCCGTGATAGATTTTCACACCCAATAGTACGACCGTTTCGTACTAACCTCGTCAGAGGATTTTCACACATTGTTTGATAATAAAGATAATTAAATGAACAACTCAAGTAATCAATCAATTAAGAACAAAATAATAATACACTTGAGATAAAAAGAAAAACTTCCCAATAAGTTTTGCTTCCTTGAACTAGATCAATGCACGCCCGTGAACCACCAATGCACGCCATGAAGAGCCATTCTCTAACCAACCAAAAAATCACCCACACACCTTCAGCTATATATATACAGTCTCGGATCGATTGAAAACACAAAAGCAGAAGTTAAGCTTCAAGATGTGTTATAATAATAGAGAATGCGTGTCACGTACACCTCCATCACTTTCTAAAGCTACAAAGCAACCCCGCAGCTGGAAACCGTGAATGAAAAGCTAGAAGCTTTTTAATTCGGTGTAAGGATATGTCATAACCTCATAATAGAACAAAAAAAAAGGAGAAAAGGTTCTGCTAGTGTCGTATATAATATTGGGAAAACATAATCAGAGACCTATATATATTTAAGCATACGTGGAGAGGGGCATTTATTGCTTCTTTAATAACCAATGATGCCAATAGGACTTTGTTACTCACGTAAGCCCACTGCACACCCACTACCCACTTAATGATTCTCACACACCCAAATCAGCTACGTTTTTCATTCCACACTTCAATTAACAACAATCACGTCCCAATTCCAACACACAGAATCAGTTTCCCTTTTCTGCTATATCCAAAAATACAAACGTATACTATTCAAATCCCAACATGATAATAGAATTCAATCCAAGATAAGATTCTTTTTCAACTAGAAGATTATCTATATACCTTTTGAATCCAAGTCATTATCCAACTAATATCTTATATGTCCAATTAATAAATAATGCCAAAACAAATATTCTAACAATCTCCCCCTTTTTGGCATTGTTTGTCACAAATGTGAAACTCTACGTAGATAATCATAATTGGACATATAAAGATGAAATTCACAATGCTCCCCCTTATTCAAAAATTAAGTTCCAAAGAATATCATAATTATCCAATCATCCAAATTTCTGCCCCTCGAGACAAAAAGATGCCAAAAAGCAAGGCAAATAGTCAAATATATACCTTGAAATCTCCCCCTGATTGGAAGATTCACCATAAACAACCTGGTTTCACCCTCTTGAGACAAAACAATATCAAAATGCATAATCATAATAATCAACCATAGATGCGGCGGAAGAATCATAAGCACGTCAATATGACAATTTACCACTATTCAAAACATTGAGAGATATGCCCGAAAGAGAGAGAGATACTCGAGAGAGATCGATACTGATGCGAGAGCTGAGAGTCTTCGATAGATTAAAAAAAAGTCACAATGCAAACTACTAAAAAGATGAAATGACAATAGCAATATAAAACTAAAGAACTAAAAAAAACAAATCTTTTCTTTTCATTTTTTGTGTTTATTGTTTTTGTTTTTAACGACATAAAAAATACTTAAAAAATGTAAAGCACACTGTCCCTTTGCCCTTCGAAGAATCTCAAACCTAGTGTTTTTCTTTGGCTCGAATGAAGATGTGTAACATAAGTAGCCTGTAAGTTCTTGATAATCAACTCTTTTTCTTTCTCTTATTTTTCTTCTTTCGCTCACATCTCCAATAACATTTTCTACTGGATGATTTCTTCAAATTCGAGATGAAGAATCTCAGTTTAAAACAACTTTCATTGTTTTAGATAGTTTATCATCCGAAGTAACTGAAAGTTCTTCTATTTCTATAATTACTTCTTCATTAGTAACTAACTGTAAACCACTTTCTGTAGCTGCTCTATTTGCAGTAACTAGCTGTAAGTCACTTTCTACAGTTACTTCATCTGTAGTAACTAACTGCAAATCTGGGCATTTTCTTGTTTTTCCTTCACTACGTTTTTGTACTTGTACTTGAACATTTCTAATCCAAGCTTGCTTCGATACCATGGGATGCTGTTGGAAATTTAATGGAGAGTGGCTAGATTTTCGATTTTGACCCCTTTGAAACATCATCTGTAACATCTTGTAGCATCTCGGCCTTATATGCCCGATAACTCCGCAAAAATGACACGCCGGTACAAATCTTCGATTCTTCCTCAAAGTTTCTTCTTGGACAGATCTGGATATGTCATATTTCTTCTCATTCACTTTAGAACACTCACCCTTATAGCCAATGTCTTGAAGATCCCCTTGAATTTTACCAATTTCCAACAACTTTTCTAGCTTTTTGGTATATCCATTTAACATTCTCAATCTCTTTTCGGTACTTACCAATTTCATTCTAGTTTCACCAATTTCATCCGAAGTCAACATCAGCTTCTTTTCTAATTCTTGTATGGTATTTTTCAGGAAAAGATTCTCTTCTTTCAATCTTTCAATCTTTTTATGCATTTATACCAATTTTTTATACATTAATTCGCAAGCCTTGTAAATATTCTTCATTTTATCACTTGGCCCACTTTCATCACTGTTATAATATAAGATAGAGCTTTGAGCTGAATCAGTTGCATTTTCCTGAAATTTTCAGATTTACTCACTTTTTCGTCTTCAGCTTCCTTCTCAGTTACTGTTAAACAAGTAACTGGACTTTTGCTATGTAAAGTAACTCAAGCATCATTCTTCACAACTTCTTCTTCACTTCCGGATTCATATCACTCCAAGTGCTTGTATAAGATTTTCCTCCTCTCTTCTTCATAGTATTAACACACTCCGCTTGAATATGTCTGAAGCCTTGACACTCATGGCATTGAATTATCTTTATCTTTCTTTCTTCCTTTTGAGTTTTGGCATGTTTGAATTTGTTGTTCGATGAGCTTCCGCCTTTTTGCCTAAGCTCGGTTTTGTTATTTTTCACTCTCTTAAACCAATTACTGAACTCTCTTGTTAATAGCTCCACATCCTCATTCTCATCGGATTCATCTTCTATATCATTTTCAGTTTTTCCTGTTTTCACCTATAGTGCCAATCCTCTGCTTCTTTCTTGCTTACCTCTCAAAAGATTCATTTCGAAGTTTGTGAGGATTCCAATAACTTATTCTAATGATAGATTATCAATGTTGTGAGCTTCCTTTATTGCTGCAATTTTTGGAATAAATCTTGAAAGCAGTGATCTCAATGTTTTCTTTACTAATTTCATGTTGGAGTATTTTTTTTCCCAGTTGATGTGCCTGATTCGCTATATCTCGTAGTTTTTCATGAAAGTCTCCAATGGTCTCATTCTCATCCATCTTCAACTCTTCAAACTGTATAGCTAACATCTGTAGTTTCAACGCTATCACAGAATTTGACCTTTCATGAATAGTTTACAAAGCATCTCACGCTTCTTTAGCTGTTTCATAGGCTGATATCATTGAAAAGCGTCCCTCATCAACAGCACTGAATATCGCATTCATCGCTTGTGAATTTCTAAATGCACTTTCTTCTTCAGCTTTTGTCCATTCAGATAGATCTTTTTGAATTGTCTCTCCTTTATTGTCAGTAACTGTCGGATGCGTCCACCCATGTACTATCGAATGCCAAGCTTTGTTATCCTGAGCTTGGATGAAGACTCTCATCCGTGATTTCCATGTAGGATAGTTAAAGCCGTCCAAAAGTGGTGACCTAATAATCGATGCTCCTTCTCTTATAGCCATGTTTGCGAAACTAGCATCTGCACTAACTTGCTACCAAGTTCTAAATCGATGACCTTTCTCTGATACCAATTGAAAATTCGAAGGGGGTTAAATGTTTCGCAAACTTCTTTAGCACGGACAAAAATAAAAGCAAGCAAAAACGAAATAATAACAACACCAGAAATTTGGTAATGCAGTTCAACACACTTTGCCTACGTCTCACATTCATCGAAGTACAATAGTTTTATCGAAGGCTTTACTGAGCTAACACCACTCAACCCTTGACATTATCTTTCAACCTCACTTCTCGTGAAAGATTTTCACACCCAATAGTACGACTGCCTCGTACTAACCTCGTTAAAGGATTTTCACACATTGTTTGATAATAAAGTTAATTAAATGAATAACTCAAGTAATCAATCAACTAAGAACGAAATAATAATACATTTAAGATAAAAAGAAAAACTTCCCAATAAGTTTTGCTTCCTTGAACTAGATCAATGCACGCCCGTGAACCACCAATGCACAACATGAAGAGCCATTCTCCAACCAACCAAAAAATCACCCACACACCTTCAGCTATATATATATAGTCTCGAATCGATGGAAAACACAAAAGCAGAAGTTAAGCTTCAAGATGTGTTATAATAATAGAGACTGCATGTCACGTACACCTTCGTCACTTTCGAAAGCTACAAAGCAACCCCACAGTTGGAAACCGTGAATGAAAAGCTAGAAGCTTTTTAATTCGGTGTAAGGATATGCCATAACCTCATAATAGAACAAAAAAAAAAGGAGAAAAGGTTCTGCTAGTGTCATATATAATATTGGGAAAACATAATAAGAGACCTATATATATGCAAGCATACGTGAAGAGGGGCATTTATTGCTTCTTTAATAACCAATGATGCCAATAGGACTTTGTTACTCACGTAAGCCCATTGCACACCAACTACCCACTTAATGATTCTCACACACCCAAATCAGCTACGTTTTTTATTCCACACTTCAATTAACAACAATCACATCCCAATTCCAGCACGTAGAATCAGTTTCCTTTTTCTGCTATATCCAAAAATCCAAACATATACTATTCAAATGCCAACAAGATAATAGAATTCAATGCAAGATAAGATGCTTTTTCAACTAGAAGATTATCTATATACCGTTTGAATCCAAATCATTATCCAACTAATATCTTATATGTCCAATTAATAAATAATGCCAAAACAAAAATTCTAACAGTCTCCATTAAGTTACAAGCATGTTTGTTTCATTAGTAGATTCCTTCTCTACTCTTTTAGCTGACGTGCATGTTCTACTGGATCTTTTGGGAGGGGAGGTATAGTTTCAAATCAAGCAGATACGAAACTCTTACTTTATGCAATCATTTGTGAAATATACGGACACAATAATAGGCATCTTTTGTATGATTTTTTTAAAGAAAATTTTACAGGAAAGAGAAAGCAAGAAAATTTACAAAGAAGGCTTATGCAACAATCAAACTTTAATACAAGAAAGATTAATCAAAATTTATAAGTGATAGATAGGGTAATATTTTAGATTTATAAAATTACATGATCATCGAAGACACACACACACACACGCACGCACATATATATAGACACACATACAGACATAGACACAGACAAGTATTAGTTTATACCCTGTAGTCAATTAATTGATTGTAGTTTACTGACATAAGCATTCATTATCTTATACACATTTTGATGTATATGATAAAGTTTATGGGGGTAAATATACATTACAAATGAAATTATGATGAGATCTTAATTATGATATTTATATTGCATTTATGTATTATCTATAATTGTTCATAGTCATTGTTTTATTGGGAGTAGACATTAATAAAGCATAAAATACCTAACATATGTTATATCTTTTTTTGTTAAGGAAGTAGTTGATCTCATAGACTAAAGGATAGAGATAGTTAAACAAATGTGTGAATGCCTGTTAGAGAACAATTTCACTGAAGTGATCCTATATGAAATTTTCACTTGGAACATTACTTGTATATCTATGGAAATTCCCATTACACTACAAGAAATAGGGCGTTTAGCAATGGAAATTACCGATGGAAAATGTTTGCATTCCGTTGGTAATATAAAATAGCAACAGAAATTACCGACGGCTCACGACGTCGTTAAAACGGTCGTAGGTAAATTTACTGATGGATTTAAATATTCGATTCCGTCGATAAATATCAATCATTTTCCTGACGGAATATAAAATTCTATCGGTAAACAAAATTAATTTTTTTACAAAAAATCCCCATCATTGTTGACATGGTGTTCTTCAAGACTCTTTCTTTTATCTTCAGCAGAACTAGCCATAAATTTCTCAACCTCTTTAAGTACAACTAACTATCTTTTCAACAACATTTCTCTCTCAGAGCCTCTACAAGAAACCACAACCTCCTTTAATCTGTTCACTGTTTGCTTAACGCTTCTATAGCTCCGATTCCCCTGAAATGCAATTGACACTAAAGCCACTAAACAGAAAGTACCTAATGATTATACATTTCCCTCAAAACAAATCTTCTATAGCTTTAATAAACTTACAAGAAATATACAAGAAGCAAAATTCCAGATCAAAGAAATGCCTATAAATTACTAACACAGAGATGAGGAGAGTTGAAAGAAAGATTGAAGACGTTAACTAACCAGGATTCAGTAGAGTATTCAAAGAGCTTCCCTTTACTGGATCTTATGGGCTTTCTTCAACAATCCTCGGTTCTTCTTCAACAGCAAAAAGAATTCAACATATAAATCAATACTATATATGACAATAAAAAACCCACCAAGAAAGAGTAATAAAGAAACCGGAGCAAAAAAAAAGCAAGAAAGAAACAAACTTTAGTTCTAGAGGACCTCACCAGATGAGAGAGGAAGTCACCAGAGGAGGAAGAAGATCGAAGAGCACTGAAGAAGAAATAAAAAAGATGAATCGGGGGGAGGGGTGGTCGGATGTTTTAAATGTGATTTACCGATGGAATTTTCCGTCTCTAATTTTCGTTGGAAATTTTAAATTTTATTATACCACCTTTAATTCCCGCTTTATTTATCGACAGAAACTTTTACTATCCATCACTAATTTCCGTCAAAAATTTTAAATTTTATTATATCGCCTTTAATTCTCACTTTACTTACCGACGAAACCTTTTACCGTCTTTAAAGTCCATCGTTAATTTTGCCGAGACAGTTCCCTCCATTTTTAGCAAGGAAAATTAGAACCGTCGCTAAACAAATTTTTTCCACATCGATTTTAGTGATAAAAATAGGTTTACCGACGGAAACTTTTACAGTCCCTAAAGTCTGTCACTAAATTTGTCGGGACGGTTTCGCTCCATTTTTAGCAACGAAAATTAGAACCATCAATAAACAGATTTTTTCACATCCAAGTTAGCGATAGAAATAGGTTTTCCGTCACTAATTTGCTACGCTTTGTTTTTTGTCGGTAATTTTCCATCGCGAATTCCTACTTTTCTTGTAGTGAATGAGATAATTGAACAAGGGTCGTGACACATTAGAAAGCAACCTTTATTCATTGAAAAGTGGAAGCCTGACATTGAGTTGGAAAGAGGTAAAATAGATACATTTCCATTATGGTTGAATTTTTACAACTTGCCAATGGAATTTTGAACCATTAAAGGACTTAGTTGGGTGGCAAGAAGAAATTATAGGGATTGATTTCCTTATTTATGAGTTAGTCAATATTGTAATAGTCGTAAGTGCACACCGTAGTTGTAGTTAGTACAGACAGGTACAAGTCGATCCCACAAAGATAGTAATTACTAGTAATTATCTTTTTCTTATTATCTAGCCTATGGATTGATTTTTTGTTTTAATAAAGAAAATAAAAACTAAATCAAGTAAAATAAAATAAGCAATAAAATTGAACAGAGATTTAATATTTGATTTAGAAAACTACCGCTATTAATAATTAGTATCTAGATTTCAAATCTCCCTAAATGCTTAACAAGTTGATCTTTTATTATTCAATTGTTTCAATGATTTATTGGATCGTAGAGATTACTATGGTATACTGATAGTTGGCCTTGAGTATACTAATAACTAATCTTAATGTTTTTAACCAAATTATTTAGGTTAAAGTTTACAGGATTGCTTTACCGATTTGTGAATCTCTCTATTAGGTTTGATCCTAATTCGGAAGATTTATGTCATCCTATCTCGTTGTAATCAACTCCTTCCAATTACGATAGATCTATTCATCAATAGGATTTCTCAATCTCTATATATGAAATCAGATTATGATCTAATATTTTTGGGTCTATTAGAACATCAATAAAACATATAATTGAATCAAAATATAACAATCAAACCAATTTAATTAATAAAGAATCAAATCATATCAAAGTATTAACATAGGATTCATCTAACCTAAATGCTAACAAGATGTTTAGTTACACATTATATTATTGAACACCAATTCAAACATACATAGAAAGAAAAACAAATTGAAAACAATGGGTTCATAATTCTAAATCATCCTGATTTTCTTCTATCAAATATTCTTGGGAAGTAGAGGTCTGATTTTGTATTCCGATAGATCTTTCGATGAATTATTTGTGTTCTCTACTTCTTTGGACCAAAATCATCCCTTAAGAATAATTTCTACATCTGAAATCACCTCCTTGAAGTATGCTCTCCCTTCAATTCTCCGTTCACATCTTTATATATTGAATTCTAGGGTTTTGGTTGATGCACAATCATGCATCAAATCTTGCGTCACCAAATTCTTTGAAAATCACAAAACTAGACAACCTAGAAGAAGTGCACGATCGCGCATCTTTTTTGTACGTCAAAACTTTGTTTTATGCCATGTTTTTGTTAGAATTCTTTTCCTTTAAGGTCGTGAAGGCAATTATATTATGTATATACACTTGGAGTGAATTAAGCACCAAATATAAAATAAAATATAAAATATCAAGAAAAATACATCAAATATAAATATAAAAATATATTCAAATATGCATCTATCAAATATTCTTACACTTAAGCTTTTGCTTGTCCTCAAGCAAACGATAATCAAGATTATAAATTTACAACATCAATCCATCATCAATCTCAATCTTAATCTATCCATACATATATCCTATTGAATCAAATTAACATACAATTAGAGTCAAGTTATCCTAAAATTAACTTCCTAAGTCCATATTAATAATAATTACATCAATAATTGCATTGAAATCAAAAGCATAAACTTTCACACCTTCACCAAGATTTTACTCAATGCACTCAAGTGTTTAGGGTAAAAGGTATCAACTCTCAATCAATGCGTAGTAGAACTCTTACTATAAGCTTGCAATAAAATCACATCTCCATCACTCATGTGTAAACTAGAAACAAAAATCAAAAGGTCTTTATACAGGTTATAATGGGGTTAGGTAAGGTATTGTTGGGATATAAAAAGGGTTAAATTAAAGGAAATTTACTAAAGATAAATTACAAGACTTGTTTACAAACATTCTAGTCCTTCCATTATAAATCCATTGGTACTGTATACTTATTCGTTTCTTTTTTTTTCTTTTCTTCTCTTTTTCTATACTTTTGTCTATTGTTTTTCTTTCTATATTTTTATCAATCAAAACAATTCCAGCATTCAATGTTACAATTCAATAAATAATGGACCTTTCAATAATTTCAAGTCTCAAATAGGTATTTAATGTAAATAATCTTAAAAGTTCAAAACATAAAAAAGTCTTCAACGAAAAATATGATATAGGTTAATATATGTTTGAAAATGGCTAAGGTTCAACTTGGTTATTCCTATACGTATATTTAAGGGTATGGTAACTTTTAAAGAAATAGGCTTTAAAGAGTTGTTTAATTTAAGTGTCTTCGTCATGTTAATAATTCTAATTTAACAAATATGGTCTCAACATGCATAATAAAAGCAAGTTCTATAATTATCCTCCTACACATTACAAACACACATGAAAGAATAACAAGAACTTAAAATTTTTTACTTTTTTAGGCTCAAAAGCTCATGAAAAAGATGGGTATTTATGTGTGTAAATATTATTCAATTTCATTCAACTTAAATATTTCAATTATTACTAAAAATATGACTTAGAAAACTAATTTTATTCTAACCATCATCTTTTTGCATACCAATTCAAATCAATATTCATTAATGAAACATAGTATTGATTGATAGATTTCATTCAATTCAGAATATTAGTTAATAGGATTCATAATCAAGATTATAATAAGCTTAAAAGTCATTAAACATTAATCAGCTTGAAAATATTGTTAAAAATCATTAAACACATCCACACACTTAAAGTTGTATATTGTCCCCAATGTACATAATAGAAGTATAGATAAAACTGAGAGAGATTTTTGATACTTTCTTAATTGTGACAATTTCCTAATTTTATATCCATCCAATAATGAACTACATCCTTGCAAAATATAAAAGAAAAGGATAAAAGGAACAAACAAAATAAAGATAACATAAAATAACATGAAATAAAATCCTATACTAACATATGAAATATAATCAAAACAAAATAAAACTAAAACTTTGTACCCTTTATGCTCAACTTCATCCTGGATCAATAATTAGTGGCTTGCTTCTACTCTTTTCTCTACAATGGTTTCATAGCCTGTAAACAAGCCACATGTTGTAGGATGATAAAAAGGACATGACGTATTAAGTTAGTAAAACCAATTAACTATATTAATGCCCTTTTAAATGACAAACTGTTAATAAAATGAGGAATAATGAAACTCCTTAAATCATCGACTAAATCAAATAATTTGTCTTTGAGAAAGTGGGAACCTTCGTACTTAAAGTCACTACTAACACCTCATCAGTAGTTTCCTTACTTAGTTTCTTTGCCAGTTCTTTCTTAAATATCTCCGTCCACTCTTTTTCTTCTCTTTGGACAGAGGTTTCTAGCTTATTTTCTTTAATTATCTCCTGCCAACTCTATACTTCCTCTTCTTGGATGAAGACTTCTTCTTCTTATACTCCTGCTTCCTCTGTCATATCTTCGTCCTCCTCTACAATAATAGCAATTACCTCTTCATTTTCTTGGAATGCCTCTTCATTTATAAAGCCAACCATCATTTTTTTTCTCTACTCTTCTATGTTAATAGGCTCAAATAGTATTTTGTGTTATGCTCAAGATATTCAGGTGAAGAAATCCTTTCTTCAAATTCTCATCAGCTAGCTCTAAGTTTGACAATGTATTCCATTAATTTATCTCTGATATTTTCTTCCTCTTCCTTTTCCTCTTTCTCTTCTTCTTCTATTAGGAATTCTTTTTCTCTATTAATGGTGATTGCCACACTATATTTTGTAGGGTCTATTTTAGTAGCACTAGGCAAACTTCCTTGGATCTCTTCAGATAGTATCTTTGACAGTTGGTACATCTGATTCAGTAAAATTTTATATACAAGCATCTGTCTCTTGATGCCTCATGATTGATTCTTGAATGAAATCGGTCATCATATCTTTCAAAGTTGTCTTGTTAACTAGAGGTGCTTGTTTTTATAAATATCTAGCTCGAGTGTCATCGTTCCATCCATAGGCAAAAGAATTGTTCCATTATAAATTATAGTTGTTCTCATATAGTGCACTTTGAGGTTGGTAGTATATGCTTGGTTGCTCCCACATATATGCTGATGTTCGACATTCATGATTGTAGTAATAACTTCCACCAATATAGCGAGATGGCCTAGCTATTAGTTGAACTTTCAAAAGCATATGAGAACGCCTCTCTCTCCCATAAGGCGAAGATATGTATTGCAAAGACACATTTTGGCTCCCATAAAAGAATTGTCTGTTCTATTCTTCTATTATAAGTTGTAACTATGACAATGAATTTTAAATCCTAAAATAAACCATAAACTCAAGATCAATTAGAAAATTCAAAAGATAATTGAATGAATAAACCAAAATTATAATAAAATACAATAAGAAATAAATACAAAAGCTTAATTAAAATAAAATAATAAAATAAAATAAATGGCTAGAGTAATAAAATAGAGATTTTCCTTATATCACTATCCTCAACAACAACGCCATAAACTTGATTAACTTATTTGTGAGTTAGTCAATACTGTAATAACCATAAGTGCACGGTGTAGCTGTTGCTAGTACCGACAAGTACGGGTCGATCCCACGCATTACCAAACATGAAATCAAACATACATAGAAAGAAAAATTAATTGAAAACAATGGGTTTATAATTCTAAATCTTTCTGATTGTCTTCTATGGAATAATCTTCCAATGTAGAGGTCTGATCTTGTATTCTAATGGATCTTTCGATGAATTCTTTGTATTCTTCACCTTTTAGACCAAAATTGCCCCTTGAAAACAATCTCCATGTCTAGAATTGCCTCCTTGAAGTCTGTTTTCCCTTCAAGTCACTATTCACGTCTCTAAATATTGAAAGTTGATGTATGATATTGTGCATAGTCATGGATCAAGCCGTGTATACTTGATGTGCTCCAAGTTTATATACTTAATTTGCTCCAAGTCTGTATCTATGTAGTTTTATGATTTTTAGAGAATTTGGTGATACATGGTTTGATGCATGACGGCATACACACGTGGAGCGAATTAAGTACCAAATATACGATAAAAGTATAAAATATCAAGAAAAGTACATTAAATACGGGTGTAAAAATATAGTTAAATATGCATCTATCAGGGATATAACTGAATAAAATGGAGCAATAAGGAGACTTGAGCAACCTCAAGGAAAATGATACAATTAGAGGCCACATAGCTGAAATTGATGTACTGGTTGATGCACTCAGTTAGGTATAAATTGGGAAAGAAATTGATATGAATTAGCTAGAAATTGGAGTTTCCAACACAAAAAAATGAAAAAGTTGAAGCACAAATTGCAAAGTTGGGAGAAGTGAGGTTAAAATAAACCATCATGATACTAAAATATCAAACATAGTGTATAAAGAAATGAAATGTAAGCAGTGAACAGTGGTGAATCTGGGGTGTTTAGAACTCAACCATCTAACACTAGTTGAAGAATTACTTAAAAAAAAGGGGAAGTATAACAACCAAAACATAGGGAAATCTCCCCCAGATAACAATACTAATTTGGAACACTAGAGGGCTTATGGATACTCTCAAAACAACAATTGTAAAGGAGGTTATGAAGGATAAGAAGGCTTGTTTAGTTAACCTTCTTGAAACTAAAATTAAAGATCCTCAGTTAGTCATTGGCTTTAAGTTTTTGGGTGTAAATTGGCAACTTATCTCTAACCACTTTTCACATTACAATAGGAGAACTATTTGTCTTTATAACATAGATGTGATTGAAATCCAGACTATTGAAGAAACTGATCAATTTATTCAACTAAAATGTCAATTGAGAGGTATGATTTACAATTTTTATGTCTCTAATCTATTCTTCAAATTTTGGCTTTCAAAGGAAAAAAACTATAGCTAGATCTTTAAAGGTAACAAATGAGAATTCAAAATCCTTGGCTAGTGTTGGGGGACTTAAATTGTTCCCTAAACTTGAAAGAAATTGAAGTTGGTAAAAAGTTCACTTTCAAATCATTAAAATAACTTACTAGTCTACTTACTGAGGTGGATTTGATGGACCTTAGCATGACAGGTAGACACTTTACATGGACAAACAATTAGTAAGGTAGGATGTATATCTAGAAAAAACTGGGTAGATTTATAATTAACTCATTTTGGCTAAGTTTGTTTCCTCAGTCCTATGTTCAGTATAGAGAAAATCTATTTTCAGACCACTCTTACATATTGATTCAAAAAATTGCTAAAACTAGAAATGTTGTGGCCTCATTTAGATTCTTTAATGGAATCTCTCATATAAAAGGATTTAGGGAGTTAATCAACAGATGCTAGAATGTAGAATTTAATAGGTTCAATTCTTACCAACTTATGAGAAAACTAAAGCTCATTAGAACAACTTTAAAGGACTTTATTCTTGCAAAATCTCAAAATCTCACAGGTCTCAACAATAAATTAATTCTTTCTTAGAAAATAGTGTAACTTCCCTCACAATGCTGAGTTGAAGATGATTGAATTGCAAAGGCTACAAGAGTGTCAAGAGGCTTTGAATCTTCACAATTCAATCCTAAAACAAAAAGCCAAGATGAGGGATGGGGACTCTAATATAAAATTTTCCACTCCTCTCTACTTTTTAGAAGAAAAGTGAATAAAATCACATAATTATATGACAATTGGGGAGTTGCACATTTAGACAAGGACATTTTATTAGAGCTAGTAAGAAACTTCTTCACTTACCCTTCAACTTTTCTTGTTTTAACTTTTCCTTCCCGCCTCTTTGGGTTGGTATTGACCGCGGGTTATACAGCTAAAGTTTTCGTCCTTCATGGAGGGCATATCCAAGGTTGGTATGGTCTATTCTGAGACCCTGCTTAGTTATCCCTTGCGGAATTCTGTGCATTATCCCATGAGATAGGTCCAAAGGAAAAGCTTGATACTGATGAGAGGCACAATGGGGCTTCTAATTCCAATAACTAGAAATCCCTCACATCGATTGTTAGAGAATGAAAAAAGCGAATTGCTTTTAATCAGCCATAGATCCAGATGAAACACTTCCAAGAGGTAATGAAAGATGGAATAGTATATCCACCTATTGAGTTATTAAAAGCGGGAGAGAGGGTCGGTGTTGGATCCCGTTGCCGGAACCCAACTGCATAACCTTAACACTCTTGCTCTGATACCATAAATGTTGGGACCCGATCCGGGAACCGGATCCCAACCGGAAAAGCAGAATGGAAAACGAAATCGAATGAACCGGAAATTTCGCAACGAAATTTCGAAACGGAAAACAAAAGGCGGAAGCAAATAGTAAATGCATAAGAATCGAAAACGAAGCGTATACTCGAAGCAAATGCAAATCGGAATCGAATACAGAATCGAAACGGAAGCAAATGAAAGCAAAGCGGATCCGACATCCGAGAACAACTAATCAAAGAAAACGATCGCGTTGGAAACCCTAAGACGTTCCAAAATCCGGTATGAAATTTTTTTTTCTTTACTCATTAATCAAACTCATACAAAGCTCAACTCTTAAACACATTCTTATACATTGGTATTAATCCCAAAATTCATATTCATACTCATTTTTAGCGAAATTTCGGCAGCATAACGGCTGCATTTGTCCTAACCCAAACCTGCAAGGGTTTCAAAACACACTTCTAAATTTCCAATCAATCATAGACTTATCAGAATCAACCGGACCCTCCGTCCGGGATCTCAGCAGATAAACACAAACCTATTTCTAAAACATTCTCATATTTGTAGTTCAATCTACTATTCCCATAGGTCAATCTCATTCCAGAATTACACATAAATACATATCCCATAATCATACACAATTTCATATACAAATTTCCAAATCTATTCACAATACTCAACTTATACTCAAATACATTTATCCAAACTTATCTTAAGCCATAAACATATTCATATATCCAAATTACACAAAATCTAACTGACACAAATGTCGAAACTGATGTCTTCACATTCTTTCATCCGATCTCCTGCTC
>JANZLD010000006.1:19188237-19199445 GCA_026413575.1 Erythroxylum carthagenense | reverse complement strand
TGGGATTTAATATCGGAACCAATTAAAAGCCTCGTATCCTATTCGATTGCCTCTAACTTGCGATGATTTCATCAATAACACCCAAAAAAAAAAAAAAAAAGAAGAGCAAGAAGAGTTACTACTTGGCAACTCTGTCCCTTGTCTATATTTTCTTTGTTTTATAAGTTTAAATAAATGTTAGTAATAATGTGTAAAAGCGAGCGTTCTACAACATCAATGAAAATTCAAAATTTTCACATTAGTTTTATACATTTATCTAATTTTATTGCCGTTGACAACATAGAATTTTATTATACAAACACTAAAAATTGACCAAATCTTTTAACTGTACCCTGATTTACACAAATTACTATTGTCAACAATAGCTATTTACACTACATAAATTTAATATGAGGAATTAATGGAGAATAGTCATTTTCAATATTAAAACTGGAGATGAGCCATAATTGTAACCATCCAATGTAGAGCGTAACCTTTTTGAACGTATGCACCGAATTGACTAGTGAAGGAAGAATAAAAAAGACCATTTCCTTCATATCTAAAGGTCCACATGGAATTTCTCTTTCAAGGAAACTTCCAAGTATTATTCCTACGCATTTTGGTTGGTTATGGTATTTCAATTTCGCCTATGTAAATATTACGTGCAGCATGCGATCAGAAAGTGGTCCCCCTCTCCTCTTTTCCAATAATTTTTGGTGTCCTTACCAGCCAAATGTATAAAGGGTGTGCTTGACGGTAATAGAAATTATAATAAATAAGGTAAAGAATGGGAGTAGATGTACTGTAACTTCTATTTTTTGCTATATTAGAGGTACGAATTATTGTTTCAAAAGGAAATATAAAAATATTATTCATCTAATTATAATATATTACTAATTATCTTTTTTTCTTTTCCATACCAACAAACTAAACATTCCCTAAGTATGGCATGTGGGTTGAGGTGCTGATTTTCCCAACTTACTTGTAAAATGTTTTGTTAATCGTAAAACTCCTCTTAAAGACTTGTGTATATCTAATGATATATTCATGAATCTTTTATCTTAACATAGAAAAATAAGTTCTGTTTAACTATTTATTTTAGCATAATAGTTTAATGATAAGGCTCTCCTAGTCCTATATCTATGAATTATTACCAGCGGAAATGCGGAAACAGGCTGAACTTCCAACGTATTTATTTATAATTTTGAACTCTTTTGTATAAAAACTTCATTTTCACTTGTCAAAAATCTTTCATATTTTCTAGTTCAGATTATTACGCTTCTATTTTTCTTATATTAGTATTTTTGGTTATGGATATAGTTTTAGAGTTAGTCAAGTTGAAATAAACTAATTAAATTTAAACTAAAATTATACTATACATTATGTATTACTGATATAATACATTTCAGTCTTATATTTTTTAGAATTATAGTTAATTTATTTCTATTTTCATATTTTCTTATTTCAACAGTTCAATTCCCTTGTAACTTGGTTGATGCTACCCATAGTCCCTCTTTTAAATGATTATGATCCTTCATATTAAAAAATAACGTGACCATTTATGAACTTGTTGTAAGGAGTCAATTATTAACTAATACGTAAAGTTTTAATTATAATAACAAAACATAACAAATTTGAGTGAATAATATTGGCATTTTATATTAAGTTGTTTAAAATATCAGATATTTATAATTTCATATATGAAGTAATTAAATATTACCAATATGATAACTCAGCTTAATTCCTAAACTTGATATAAATTGGAATTGAATTAATAATTTAAAATAATTATAATAAATTATTACTTTATGTCAAAATTAATTAGTTCGATTCAAGTTTAAGAATATAATTATATCATTATCTAAGAAACATTTCATTACGTGTGTCTTGTTGGTAAAGTATAAGAAGTTTTCAAGAATTTAAAAAATTCAAAATTTTTCCTAAAATTTTCTAAATTAAAGAGTAACGCTATGTCTTTTACCTATTATAATATTATTAGGATACAAAATTAAAATGTTATGGTGATTTTTTGTTCTAGAGAATTAAGAATCAGAATAATCATATTTAGAAATATAATTATTAGAAGCGTCAATATTCATAAGATTATTCAAATGGTAATAAGACATCAAACAATGGTCAACAGAATAATAGAGGCATGACAAAGTCGTTACTCTTGTTTTGACTCGGTATGCCTTGAGAACAAGTCTATAAATTCCAAGCGACCGAGTTGCATTTGTGTTCAGTGCGTGTGTGGCTTCACTTTTTTGAGACCTTTATTTACCTACACCTCCCAAGACCAAAACAATACTTCTTTCCCCTGTTTTTTCTTCTCCAGTTCTGCTCTCTCTCCTCTTCGCTCATTTCCATAAAATCCTGCGTAATCTTCTCAAAACTTCAGGCGAGTTCTTCCCTAAGCTCTCCGCAGTTCCAAGTTCAGTTTTACTTTATGCGTCGTTAACCTTTATGTCAATATATGCAGAGGTTTCGAACTTCGAAGGGGAAAATGACAAACCAAAATGTGGTTGTATGTGATGCCAAGTCCGGGATTGATCATTTTACGACTAGAGTAGTCTTGTCCAAGTCTTTGTTTTCACCTTTGGCCCCATCTCCAAGAGGGAGAAATTGCATCACTGTAACTAGGCCGACGTTTCCTGGAAAGGTAGATAATGAAGAAGGTGGTGGTGGAACCAAAGTAAGTTCTTGGGTTGATTCAATGAGAGATTCTTCACCTACCCGAGTCAAAGCAGCTTGTTTAACTGAATCCGAAGAGAAAAGAACATGGATTGTGAGTGTATTTTTATAACAATTGTTGAATACTTATTTAATTATTTACAGTCGATACGGATCACTGATGCTTCTTTCTGAACTTTCACTAAAACCAGATTAATTATCCGTCGGCTTTAAGCATGTTTGAACAAATAGTCAGTACTTCTAAAGGAAAGCAGATTGTGATGTTTCTTGACTACGATGGCACACTCTCGCCAATCGTGGAAGATCCGGACAGAGCGTTCATGACTAATGAGGTTAGCTATTTCTGCTATGTTTATTTCAAATTAAACTTTTATTGAGTAAACCTTAGACGTCATTAACATTGTGTTTATCTTTTCTATTAGATGAGAGAAGTTGTCAGGGATGTTTCCAGATACTTCCCTACAGCTATTGTCACTGGAAGATGTAGAAACAAGGTAAGCATTGTCGAAATGAACTTTCTCTGAAATTTAACACTTATTTCGTTGATATGTCCACTTTGTCATACTTACAGATGCAAGATATATATTGTAGGTCTACAGTTTTGTAAGATTGGCAGGACTTTACTATGCGGGTAGCCATGGCATGGACATTAAGGGACCATCCAACAACCCCAAGTACAAAAAAGTGAGCTTTTCTCACGTAACTTGTAATTACACGACTAGTTTTCTTTCCTTTTATCTTTTCTTTTTTTTTTGCACTTTCCTTAATGACAATACAAGCTCGTTGAACTTAATTGTTCGTTTATTTTTTAGGGTCGTCGAGGAGTTCTTTTTCAACCTGCTAGCGAATATTTACCCATGATTGATAAGGTATTTGATTCCCTTTATTACCAAAAGAAATAAGTAAAAGCTACATTCATGGAAAAGAAGTTAACTTTTTTTTAAAAAAATCGAATTTCAGGTATATAAGATTCTGTTGGAGCGCACGAGAACTGTTCCAGGAGTTAGAGTAGAAAACAATAAATTTTGTCTGTCCGTACACTTCCGATGTGTAGAAGAAAAGGTATTAAGTGAAATCTAGCTATTCATGTACTTGACTTGGTTACCCTAATTATGTACTACTTTTTAACTTTTACTGTAACTGGGTGTAAATAAGAGTCATTACTTACTAATCATCTCAACTTTGTTGTGACAGATGTGGGCTGTACTAGTAGAAAAAGTTAGAGAAGTGCTCAGTGACTATCCAAAGCTCAAGTTATCTCAAGGAAGGAAGGTACTTGGAAAATTTTGTTACTTACAGCCGAAACATAGTGACATTAATTGAACAGATTTTGCAATGTTTTGATGGTTATTATAATTTTGTTCTTAACTAGGTTCTAGAAATCCGACCAACTATTAAATGGGACAAAGGCAAAGCTTTGGAGTTCCTGTTAGAATCGCTAGGTGAGTATTTTCTCACCATGTGTAAATTGAATTTATTTCAATGTACATACGGTTCATGCTTTACTCCTTGGAATGAAAGATCTTGATGACTCCTGCTAATTATGTATCATTTTGTTTCAGGATATGCCAATTCTAGTGATGTTTTGCCCGTGTACATTGGAGATGATCGTACGGATGAGGATGCTTTCAAGGTATTATATGTTCCTTAATGGTCTCCCTTTTTTCTTAGTGCAACTTCTAGATTTCCTCTAATAATATGAAAAACCTATCTTTACACGTTATAGTAACTTTTGAACAATTATTGGTATACGATACTTAGGTTTTACGCAATAGGGGACAAGGACTTGGGATCCTTGTTTCTAAAGTTCCCAAGGAAACAAGTGCTTCATATTCGCTACAAGCGCCAACAGAGGCAAGTTTGTAATCTGTTTTTTTTTTTTCCCCCCTTTGATAAATTCTTTTCAAGGTTCTTAATTTTATTTTGGGGTTCCTACTTTTGATGTGGCATAATAAATAAATAATATCGATGCAGGTTAGGGAATTTTTACAAAGACTGGTAGAGTGGAAGCGACAAGCACGATCCATGGTGTAAAGACTTTCTACATTTTAGATTTGTTTAGGGTCGATTGGAATGTGTAATTTTTCTTGCCCAAATATTTATAAGTGGAAAAAAGATTCGGGATCTCTATTCTCTGGTATATTCATCGCAACTGTGAGGTGTTATGTGATTCTACTAGGGAACATAGCCTTCTACTAGTGTCCTTAACTTACTATATAACGGAACATAATAATGGAAACTAACCCCAAGTTCTAGATGATTTACTTCCATAAATAATCTCCAGATAAATACATACTGAAAATGTAGAAAGAAGGAGGCATTAGATATAAAATGACAGTTCTTTATTTTCATATCCAACAAAAACTATACTACAGAATAGAGCTCCTTCTCCTCCTCCGTGTAATGTATACAATCAGAATAACGATCTTGGTCTTCTTGGAGAAATTTATCACGGCAACCACTTAACTGAATAAAACTGTTCTTACAATTGGATTGGCAGTCCATTGATCGTAAAATCCGTTCTTTAAAATATGTCAAAAATTGTCCTAATTTTGTAATAAATGAACCATGCGTATGCTATTGAATCCGAATTATATCATGTGAGATTCGTAATGTTTTCTTTTCTATGAACCGAATAGTCTACACCTTTCCTTCCAGGATCAAATCATACATCTTCAACAGTAATTTAATGCAGGCCTAACATGCACATCTTATAAAAACATTTACTGATCATGCAGAGCGCTATGCAGTTCGTTCCATTGGAGTTCTTCACACACGTGGTTTCTCTCAATTGGTAAGAACTCATATCCCTCGAACCTCGGAGTTTTAGCGTTAAGCAGCTGTTATGCACTGTTCGAGACCATATTATTCCAAAAGTAAAGAGAGTGCATTGGTCGATAGGATGAGCTGAGGCTTTCTTGTGAAAGAATTTGTTTTGTTCACCCACTTGACGTCATTGATTGCGGGATACTTGCGGCGTGCTCTATTACTTTGCCTTAATAAGTGTGCGGTAAGGTCCTCTAGTGACTATGGAATGGATAAAATTGTTGCAATCGATCGATTTTTGGTAGAGGCCCTAAAACCTTGGCAACTGGAATTGTGGTCAATAGTCAAACAGAAATGTGAATTTCTTGAACTTAGTGTCTCACCACCCTGGTGACCACACCCAGTTAGCACTACAATTTTGAAGACTCAATAATGGAGGTCCATGTGATATTATCAACAGTTGTAAAGATACCAAGAGAGAGTCAGAATCAAGGCTGTACTTACTGGAAATTATTAAAGCTCGTGATTACTTGAAATGATAAGTTTTGCATGCCTAATCTTTGATGCTGAGGATACATTTAGTAAGACACTCTACGAAGTTTAGACCCACAACATCATAGCTTCTATAGGCATTACAAGACTTTACGATATCCAAATAGGGTTAAATGATTGCAGTCCGCTTACGTCCTTTATGATTATGACAAGATCAAATCTTTGTTTCTATCGGTTTTGAATTATGATTTGATTTGATTACAATGAGAACCTGTATTTTAAATTGCATGGACCGTGATCATAACATTGCTCGATAACGGTTCCGATTTATTATTGTTATGATTTATTGCAATTTCAGTTTTGATCTTTCACAATTACAGATCGATGTTGCAATCATCCGTAATTGCAGTGTAAACCATAATATGTAATTACTTTTTAACGGTGGATTTGTATACATAAATGTTTTATCTAATATACCTACCAAATTTCAGATTATGATACAAAGGAATTATTTATCCTTTAGGTCCCCCTTACCATCAAACCAATTACTAAATAAAAGGGTGCATAAATGAAGACAGTAAAATGTAAACGCATACACGTCCGAATATCTGCAAGTATTAAGACAGCTTGCATTCAAAACAGCTACGTTTGGCATGAATCAAAGCAATTACATACACGCATGTTAACGTGAACATATGTCCATCAGTTGCAATCAACAGCAAAGCTTGCTTCTTTCCCTCCGACTTGATAACCAAAGATTTGTTACCAGACTTGTGATTATAAAATTAATAATAGCTACTGTACGCATCATTGGCCGTAAGATAAGATTGTAAAAGCCAACAACTGGCAATGAAGGAAAAAAAAAAAAAAAAGAACCCAATTGGAAAGGAAACTTTCTTGAAACTAAATGGAAATTAACAAAGGAATTGAAAAGCTGCTAACAAGCCGCCGACATTCTTAAGTAATTTTTAAAGCAACTAAAGCATGCGAGATAAAATTAGTAAACATCTTATCCTAAATCCTTTGTTAGCAAATGAAAATACATTGCAAGTGCTATGTACTTTGAAGTTGAATCGTTCTTAGGGGATAATCTTATCTTATTGCACTCGTTTAACCTACATACACGATCTTTTCATCCCAGTCTCAGACAAGAAAAATATTATATGAAGGCAAAAAAAGCACTTACCAAATAAAGAAGAGAGACAAAAGTGACAAAACTTTACTTTGATAAGCTTGAGTGGTAATAAGAAAAAAAAGATAAGGAGCAGATCGAGCTGGGACACACTATATAAGAACATCTATTTACAAAGACAACTAAATTGCAAAGAGTGAAGCCTTTTGTTCTATGTTTGATGTATTGTGTATACATATATTTTATACAATCTTTTTTAGTTGTAATCCTCAAACAAAGACAACAGACAGTGCAAGTTCAACATATATATTAGACCCTATGAATCTAGTGGAAAACAAGGCAATTGCTTAGGAACAGAAATATAGACTGAAACCATTGGACACCTAGATTTGAGAGAGCCCACAATTAAATCAAAGGAATCTAAATTTAGTTTTTTTTTTTCTAATGGATGGAATTTTTATTTAATGGTTATTTTCAAGGGGTTAGGTGTTGAAAAGGATATCCACTATAATTGGGTGAAGGGAAGCCATGGTTGAAGAGGAGTTGGAATCCACTTAAAGTGCTCAATTTGATGATGACATATTTATTATTTTATGATAGGGGGGCACACCCAACATGCTTCCAAAACATTGAAAATACGTCTCGCTTTGCCAGTATCAAACGTGTAAAGAAAAGGTTCCACTAGATTGAACTCCTAGAATAATTATGTAATAGAAGCTCCAATTATTGGTGGAAAAGAGGGCACTTCCTGACTAATAATATTATACTTCATTCAACTGACTCACATCTAACAGAATCCATCCAAATCATTCACAACTTATGGGCCTCAAGATTAAACCAATTAGATTTCCCAATAAAGTAGGTTTGAAATCCCTCCAACAGCCACCAACATACCATGTTTATTGATTAAATTTAGCATTAGTTTGACATAATAATCGATGTTTGCATTCCAAAGTTACAGCCTAACCCCATTGTGCACACCAATTGGACAACTAGACATACCATTTGATTATTAGTTAGTTAACTAGTACTATAATCTTACTGATTATAACTTAAACTGTAAGCATCCAGACCAGTAGCTAGTATTTAAATTCAGTGGTTTTGATGTTCTACAATAACTCTTCGAGATGCCAGATTGGTCCAAGTAGCGACGTTGCCACATGGATTCTCAAAGATGTATAGATCTCAGGAGACGTGTCCAGTCCTTCTACGATAAATTGGTCCCCGCTTAGCGGGTATAGCATCTGCTAGCTTCAACACAGGGGTTGTCCAAGATACATAGATCTCCAGAGACGTGTCCTACTAAATATTGGTCTTTTGACAATATTCTTGTTCAGTATTTAAAACATTTTTTTTTTGGTGTGAAGATATTCGAGTATTTTCCCTATGTGTCCCTCAATCTCAAAAAACAAATACATATTCCTTTTCATTTAAAAACATCCCTACACACACACACATACATACATATATATACATTATCCTTGCTTACATATGTATTTGATCAATAAGTATAATACGCAAATTGTTTCATGGGTAGAACTGAATTTTACTCTTGGTGATATGTGGGTTCAGATGGGTGGGAATCTATGGACTCTCTACTGAATAAGTACTTCGGATCCTCTGTCTTCTTTGTTACAAAATAAAAAATTTAAAAGCAATGAGGAAAAAAAAATTATTTAAAATCTTGAATCTTCTTTTCTTTTTTAGTCAAATCCACCACAAGTTGTCTTATTGAGTTTCGAAATGTAATTTGTATCACCTAATGAACTTCTCAACATTAGTTAAGTTTATAATTTTTATTACTAAGAACAATAATTTAATTTCCATGACTTACAAGACAAGGAAACTAATAATGGAAGAAATAGTAGTACACATGTCACTTTGTTCCAACTATTAGCTTGACTACTATTGTTAGCCTTTTAGCACATGAAGGCACTTTATTGCCAGTTGGAAATGAGCCTTAAATCAAAGGTCGGCTGGATCACACACATGACGATGACATGCAAAATCTCCAAGGTATCTTAGCAAGTTAGATCAAGTATGGTGTGAGTTTTGTTAGAGTTTCGGACCTTATATGTACTAACTTGGCTAAGGCTAAGTTCTTGATGGACTAAAGACTTAGTATATGCTCAAATGAATGGACTTGATATGGGTAAGCATTGAGTTAGACTAGTGTGTTATAAAAGGCTTTGGGCTTAGATTACTCATCATCAACGGATAAAGATCGTGGGAGAATCTCAGATGACGTGGTAGATAAGATCATAACAAATAGATATCAACTCTAAAAGATAAAGACCATGTAGGAGGATCATCTAAAGATAGTGGAAATCTTTGTAGATATGTATGTATCATTCTTAGATAAATGTAACCTCTTATCTTGCTAGATGTGATGTAGATAAATTCTATTAGATAAAGTTCTATTTGGATGAGAGTGTTACCCTACTGGTTAGTATGATGTAATCTGATTAGGATAAGATGTGATCTAGCTAGTTGAGTTTAGTTAGGATTCTGAATTATAACTTGGACATCAAGCCATAGGTGTTAACAAATAGCTCATTTGAGTCTTGCTTCTTATAACATAGATTTAAAAAATATTCCTTTGTATACTTTGAGATAAGTCATAAAGGTTAATATTTGTTGTATCTGTTTCATGCTTCTATTGTTTCCTTTGTTAGGTTAGTGCTTTCTAAATAATCTTTGTAAGAGTGTGAGAGTTAAACACTACAAGGTTCGTGAGGTTTTAGAGAATAAGTTATTTTGTAGACTATCATAAGGGAAAAGACTGAGTCGTTTTTAAACAGACCTAATTGAAATTTTCGTACAAAGGAGTAAATGCACTTGTGATATAAGTTTGGTACTTACAAAGCCTTTGGAAAAACTGGTATTAGAGCCACCCTTCGATATGGCGAGTGATAACAATTTAATGGTATATGTCAACAAAATGGGGGAATTCGTAGGGCCTATTCTTTAAGGAAAGGAAGAGTTCACATCCTATAATACTCAATTTGTGATATTGGAGGGGTAAAACTTCGAACCTTTTCTTTTAGTGAATATAAATTTTTATTTTTGGTGAATAGTGCTTTCGAATGAATAGTAAATTTGGGTTAATAGTGTTTTTTAGAGAACCCAACCTCGAAATATTGAAAAATATCCGGAATAAGTATTAGCGTTTAATAACACTGAAGCAGATAGAAAATAAGTCTGATTGGATGGATTCTGGGAGTTTTGAAAGTTTAGGACTAAAATGTCCTTTTTGGAAAATAATGGGTATTGATGATTTTAACCCAATTGAATTTTTTTAAAGCATTCAATCAATAAATATTGACTCTAGTTAGAGTATTTCATGGTCAATTTGATAATAAGATGATTACGAAATATTTTCTGAACTTAATTTGGTTAGTTTGTGAATTAAATTCATTAAAGGAATATTTGGTCTTTTTTTTATAAAAAGTTAGTGGATTGATGGTCATTAGAAGAGGACCAATTAGAGAGTAACATGTGTCTCATTAATGGGGAGTATAAAAATGTTGGGCCCGGGTCCCAGATCCCTATTCCTGAGGTGGCCTCTCGGGCTACGCTCGCGAGAGCTATCCAAATGTCGAACCCGATCCCAACATCTATACACAATTCGATTCACACATGCCTTTTTTTTTGCACACATCTATCATACACACAATCATTCAAACTATGAATTAAACACCCCACAAGCCAAGGGGCCTCATGCCATTACAATCCAAAGGAAATTCAACAAGTGTTATCAACCATACATAATACAAAATAAGTCTAAATCCAACATACATGAAAATGCTCCATGATGATATGCTCGGAGGGCCAGCTAAAGTACTAACTTAATACAAAGCTCATAACTATCTTGGAGTTTCCGATGCCTCGCAAGATCAACGATCGTCTCGTTCTGCACTTGAGGAGGAAAATAATGGGTTGAGCTACACAGCTCAGTGGCGAATATAATTATAGCCATCGACAACTAGCACAAATTCAAGCATATGTATGTATATATATATATATATATTATATACCTGCATCAATTCTAGCACTCACATG
This sequence comes from Erythroxylum carthagenense, assembly GCA_026413575.1. Taxonomy (NCBI): domain Eukaryota; kingdom Viridiplantae; phylum Streptophyta; class Magnoliopsida; order Malpighiales; family Erythroxylaceae; genus Erythroxylum; species Erythroxylum carthagenense. Next base: position 19,188,323 of record JANZLD010000006.1, on the reverse strand, counting down.
CGAATCAAGTAATAAACGCATTTATCATAGTTAATTCAACTCACAAACATGTCACAAAGTATGCTTCATAATGAACAACTCAAATA
>JANZLD010000006.1:19147245-19159120 GCA_026413575.1 Erythroxylum carthagenense | reverse complement strand
AATGCATGTACAGTCATGTGCATGTGCAAAAATTTCTATTCATGTATATATGGAGGCCATATTATGCATGATCATGCTGAGATAAGTTTACACGCTCATAATCCATTCCAAATTACTATTTTACCCTTCCCATCGGTGATGGGATGTTACAAGCTACATCTAAATAATAAATGTTTTGTATTTTCCATTTGACTTTTACATAAAATTCACCAATCGGTCATGAGTGAAAAATTATTCAACCTCTCAGTAATGGGTAAGATATTCTTAATAGCTCTTTATAAGGTTGTTGCAACTATAGGAAGTGTGAACTTACACCACACAACATCATATCATGGAGTACATTTATTATTCTCTTGAAAAAGTCCTTTTCAAGATAAATTATTGAAGTTTCCTTTAGTGGAAGGAAACCACCAGTTTTTATCCTCCATGTCATCATGTAAAACTAGATTGCTCATCTCATTTGCAAAACTGATGTGAAAAATTCTAGATATAGTAGCATTCTTATGCACAAGAGCATTTACAATATTTTAATTTTCATAGATGATGTTTCTTAAAAATTACAAATGAGCTTGTAAACTTGTTATGCCTTAATTTTCTTTGATTTTAGCCTTATCCTTTGCTTGAAAAGACTTAAAGTTTATGAACTTGACTTTATGGTTTTTATAAGGTGTTTTTTTTAAACTTAATTTCATAGTGATTTCTTTTATGACATCATAAAAAATAAATCATTAGTATTAACTATGCTATTTTATCGTCAAAACATGGATTGAAATATCATTTGGTTTACCAACTTCCTCACCACCACACCCCCTATCTATATTAAATCAATATGAACATTTGAAACTTTGATAAATCGTCCTTCACAAAAATTTTGAAGATTAAAAGTAAGCCATTTATCATTCAACCATAAGTATAATAAAATAAAATAAAAATAAATGAATCTTTACTATTAGTAAAAAGTTGCTAAATAGGATCAATTAGAAATAAAAGTAAAATATTTTGAAAATTCACAATTTTTTTCTTTGTGCCTAAGTTCAAATCTTTAATTGGAGCAGGACTTGACTAATTTTGACAAAATTGAGTGCTTAAATTGTTCAAAAATACTTCTACTTCTAGTGTTCAACAATCAATTTCACAAAAGGTTATACAATTTTAGTTAAATTTAAAATTCATCAAATAAAATAGTAAAAAGTTCCCAAAAATCAAATTCAATCAAAACTAGAGATGAATTGATGTCATTAGGAGTTAACCAACTTTAATTCATCCTTTAATTTCAATAAGGAAGAATCAACTTGGAGAATTAATCAAAATTTAGCAAGGAAGTAAAAAAATTAACGTTAAAACCTTAGAACGTAGACATTTGCAATTTGAAACAATCGAGATGATTTTTCATTGAATTAATTGCACAAATGTATTAGGAGTCATCAAAGCAACAAAAATGAAACAAAATTTTTAAAAGAAATTTATGAAGTTTTGACATCAAAGAATAAAAAAAGGTTAAGGTTTATCCAAAAATGAATTGGATGAGTTGAGAATGGATGTTGATAAAACTTGGTTTTGAAGATATATGAGACTCTACTATAGCCTATTGATTTGTTTTAGACTCACTAAAAACAGAAGCCACTAGAGATGCAAAATGACACTTCCAAAGAAAGCTCCAAGAATGCCAACTAATTCACATTGATAAGCTAGAAGAATGAGTGAATATAAAGGAGAGAAACGGTTGAAATAAAGAGCTTGAGGAATTGGTTTCAAGTGGTAAAAGGGTTTTTTTCAAAGAAAATGAAAAAAGTTTTCTTAGATTAATAGTGAAAGAGTTAATATGATAAGGAAAATGTTTTAAAAAGATTATACTAGTCAAGCATTTAATAATATTGACCAATATGAAAGAGTTAGTAAGGTAAGAATTAAAAAAAAAACAATTAAACTAGTCCAGCACTTATCAATATTCAAAGACCAATAAAATTGATCAAACATCAATCAAATTCACTAACACAAGGTTTGTTTAAAAGAATGATATATTAGTTGGCCAATATGAAGTAACCACTACATTGACCAAACTTCTTACAAATTGATAATACCCTAAACTTTAAGAAATTCTAAAGAAATTGGTTGACCATTACTCTATATCAATCAATAACTATAACTTGAAATTATAAATTTTGGTCAAAAAAGCCTTTAAATTAATATTAAAACATTGATTGTATATGAATTAAAAAAATCAATCTGAAGAAAATTTAAGCTCCAAGGAAAATCCTAATGAAATGGAGTTCCCATGAACCACGCATAGTTATCTTATAATTGTGAAAAATATTTCCTCACTTATTTATTAGTGAATATATCGATCAAGTGATGTAGTGTATCAATAAATCTTAGTTCAATATCCATATTTTCCATACGATCTTTAATGAAGTTATCGTTAGTTTCTATGTGCTTGTTCTTAAAGTATTAAATAGAGTACTTTATGAGGCAAATGACATTTGTGTTATCATACCTAATAGGTATCTTTATAAAATTCCTTTCATAGTCTGTAAGTTATTGTCTAATCTAATGAATTTATGTACAACACTACTAATTTCCACATATTCAACCTCCACAGTTAATAAGGCTATCAAATTTTATTTCTTACTAAACTATAAAACTAATTCATTGACTCAAAATTGACAAGTATTGAATGCGTTTTTTTAGCCAAAAGACCATCAACAAGATTTGCATTCGATACCTAATGATATGGTATCACACAAGTATTTAAGTATGGGATTAATTATTTAAAGACAAGAAACACTACTGCTTGATTCAAATATTGCATACAATACTACATTAAATATAACATTGGGCTTACTTATGTTAAGGTAGATTTAAATTCCAATCATACCTCGATAGAACTTTACATCAAACAATTTGTCAACTTAGTTAAAGAATTTAAGTAGCTTCTCGGTATACTTGTTAAGTCAAAATGACTTTACGATTAATTTTGATGAAAACCAAATAATGATGAAGGAAGAAATAAGACGGAAGAAAATGAGACGGAAGGAATGAGACACAAAGACAGAAATGAGACGGAAGGAAATGAAACGGAAGAAATGAGATGCAAAGACAAAAATGAGACGGAAGAATTGAGACGGAAGACAAAAATGAGACGGAAGAAAAATGAGACGTAAAGTAGAAAAGCATAAATGAGACAGAAGCAGATGAAAATGAGATGAAAGCAAAATAAGACAATAAAAATAATATGAAGAGAAGTCGAAAATGAGACGAAAGAATCAAAGACGAAGAACCAAATCAGTTTGAGTTAGTTACAGAACTCAACTGAATAACCGTTTCTTCAAAGATCAAGAAATAAGAAAAAAGAAGCAGTTATTAAGAAGTAGTTGAAGACGAAGACTATAAATATGAGTCGAAGTTGAAGACCGAAAAAGTTAATGATTTTTAAAAGCTAAATACTGTATTTATGCGAAACACGAGAGCTATATTTTCTGTAACAAAGCTCACAATATCTTTCTGTAAGAAAGAAAAAAAGCTGAGAGCCTGAAGAGGCTAAGTGAGAAAAAGAATATTTGTTGTAAGAGACCTGAAGAGGCTCAGTGAAAAGAATACTTGTACTTTACGAAGTATAGTGAAATCTCATAAGGGATTCTAAGGACTAGAGGTAGCCCATGGTTTGGGGTGAACCAGTATAAAATTGTTGTGTCGATTCTCACTCTCAACTCTTAACTCTTGTTTCTATTATTGATACAAATACTTCATAATATTCTTTGTCAATCGTTTTGAGAAAGCAAATTTTTAAAAAGGAGATTGTACTAAAAATTCGAATACACAATTCAACCCCCCCTTCTTGTGCATTTTGTATATCGTATACTAACGTGTGATTCACTTCAACACTCTCCTGATTAATGAAGATTCCCTTGTGCATAAGCTTAATTTGAAATCTAAGAAAGAAGTTAAGGTTTCTTATTATGCTTGTCTCAAATTTTCTAATTACACTTGACAAATTTTCTACACAAGCTTTCATTAGTTGCTTCAAAAATAATATCATCAATATATATTTGATTATTTAAAATGTTATGCTTATTTTTTAATAGAAGGAGTTGTGTCAACCTTACCTTTGGTAAAATCATCTTTCAAAAGTAATGCACTTAACCTACCATACTAAGTTCTAAGGTCATATTTCAAAGCATATAAATTTTTGGAGAGTTTATAAACATGGTTAGGTGCATCATAAATTTCAAAATTAGGAGGTTTATCAATATATTATTTTAATAAAACCAATTAAATTTCACTTTTAATGTCATGAAAATTTTGTTTGATGTAAATTTAAGCTTCAATCTAACTTTTAATCTAGCTATCAATACAAAATTTTTCTCAAAATATATGGCCTCCTCTTAATTATCAATAAAAATCATTAATAATTTTGGTACCTAGACCTATGATTTGGTGGTGCGTAAGTACTAAAGTGCACACATTAATTCTTCCAAATTGGTTCAACTCTTCATTTAGAGTAAGAAACCAAATCTTATTGCTAAGAGCTTCTTTTATAGTCATAGCTTCAATTTTAAGAAATAAAATCAAGGTGAAATATATCTTTAAGATGTAATCTAGTAATTTCTCATTCTTGAACATCACCTATGATTTCTTCTGAAGGATTATTCTTCTTGAATTTCCAATGTGTTGGAAGTTCCCTATCCTTCTTATCTCCTTTACTTGGTTGAAAAATATACTCCCTTAACTTATATGAGATTTCTTGGTAATCATGCTTGTTCTCTTCAAGGGACAATTTCTTCTAATCCTTAGACATTTATATATTATCATATTCAACAATTTTATTAAGAGCAATGTGTTAAATTCAACTAAAACATTATTTATATTACATAACAAGAATCTCCTTATTAAAAACTCTTTATTCTTTACTAGTTAAGGAATAAGTAAAATAATTTCATTCATCCACTTTAGAATCAAACTTTTTTAAGTTACCCTTAGTGTTTGAAATATAGAACTTACATTTACGCTTTCTATTTTCTCTCTTCCTTGCTGAATTTGATCAAAAAATCCATGAGAGAATTGAAATCCTTTTTCAATGTCCCATTCTCATGCCTTAATGCATATAGATTATGATTATCAATAACGGAAACACTCTTAGATTCTTTGATGTCATATAATTCACTCTTAATCTTTTCACTCTCACTCACGCTTATATTTAAATACATTTTGGACTCCTTAGGTTTGGAAGATAGTTTCTTCCTTTTCATAGTCATTATCTCAAGATTTTTAACTAGCTTATCATATAAAAACTCAACGTCACTTACATGATTTAAGGTTAGAGAGTACCTTATCATCATCATTATCCGTGAAGCAACACGAGCTACTTCTCCTTTTGAATTCTCACTTTCGAAATCACTTGTATCATCCTAAGTTGAGAATTTAAGTTCATTTTATTTTTCCTCTTCTTTATATTTCTTTCATACTTATCATTATCTTTAATGAGGAGTTAGCATTCTCATTTTCTTCTCATTGAATTAATTTGTTCTCTCATGTGTAACTTTTAATGTATAAAAAAATTTCAATATTTGTTTTAGGCATTGAGATTTTTACATTCATTTCTTCCCAATGCATAAAATAAAATACAAATAGCCTTATTACTCAAAGAAATTACTTTTTTTAAAGGATCTCATGCTATCTTTAGTTTGGGAACTCTTTTTTCTCATTCTTCCTTTTATTTGGGTTTCTATCATTTATGAATTTAATTGGAATGAATGGACTAAGAGAAACAATTTCCCATATTTTAACATTTTTAATATCAAAAAGAATTTTATTTTAGTTTTCCAATAATCTTTTTCATGAAAAAGAGGATTCCTACTAATATTTTGACCCTCCTGAATAAGAGAAGATATAGATGCACCTAAATATCCCATGAAGATCTTTTCTTAAAAAATTTATTTGAAATAAAATTAAAAGAGGAATACTCTGATACTAATTATTGGTCCTTAATGGAAATAAAGAAGGGGTGAATTGGGTGTTAGTGAATTAAAAATCTTTTACAACATAAAAATGGAGCTTGACTAATTTCAAATTGAATGGTGATATGAAATGGTAGTTAAATTAATCTTAACCAAACACCACTAAGAATAATATAAAGAGTTTAGTATAGAGAAAATTGCAAACTGATTCTATAGTGGTTCAAAAAACAATCCTTGCCTACATCCACTCCACATTCTTTGTTCAAGTAAAGAGAAACCCTAGTATCCTTGAAGTGGAAGAGCAACCTTAATTCTCCCTTAAATGAACAAATACAAAATAAATGGCCCCCAATGATCTTTACAGTTTAAATAAACCTTGTTTGTTTAATTTAATGTTCAAAAGTTCACAATCACTTCATAATCAAATGAAAGAATTCTTGTAAATGCTTAAAAACTCTTGCAAATGTGTTATTAAAACTCTCAAATGTCATAAATATGTCTAAAAACTAAATACTCAAGTCTTTATACCCATACTAGCTTTAAAATTATTGGTTAACTAATATACCATTTCGGTTTAGCATTGTATCAATCAATATGACATATAATCTCATGTTACATATGTTTCTAACTCTCAAATGGCATTGGTTGACCATACTAAAATATTAGTTAACTAGTGTGCTCAAGTATAGCGAACTAGTTAATCACTAGTTTAGATTAGTTGACCAATATACCTAGAAAATAAGTTTTTAAAGAATTTTCAATTTCTTTCAAAGATCAAATCATAATATTTTGATAAAAACCTTATTTAGAATTATTTCAAAAGTTCCTAAAATATTTTAATTGATTAAGAGGGTTTTCATTGAAATCAAAACATTAATTCCTTTTGAAAATAAAAAATATTTATGTATTAAGATCAAAATATGATATGTTAATTTATGAATAGCCCATAAAACATTAAATAACCAAGTAGGAGATACAAAAAAGAATATGAATGATTATACCTTGATCTTCCTTAGTTTTGGTCTTATCATTGACTTCAATAGATCTAAATTTAATGAACTTTGTTTATAGTCTCTATAAGGTGTTTTTTAAAACTTTATTTCATATTTCTTTCCTTTATGAGATTATAAAAATAAATTATTAGAAGTAATTATTCATTGCTATCAATCCATTGGATTGGAACCTACCTTAGTTTATAATCACTACTTATATAAAATATATCGCCATATTTTTCTCAATATACCACCACATTACTATAAACATACCACTATAGGAAAGGTCAACAAGGTGGAATAAAATCACACCTCTTAAATCAATTGTAAAAAGATCTAGCAATAACAACTTGCAACCTCATATAAACCTTTGGATTGGCTCTAACACCTTTTAACATGTGTAGAACATTGAAATATAGAAAACATGAGCACAACATGCTTAATTTGGTGATCAATTGCTTGTAACATCTTTTCAAATGAATAAACTTTAATTCGATTATAAACATCTTTAATATCATGAACAATCATATAACAATCTTTAGTATCAATAATTGGATTCAAAAGATTGGAATTTTTATCTCCTAAGGACTGCAAAAGCTAGGAAATAATACCAATGGAAAGATTAGTAAGCTGGAGAAGTCTAACTAAGAGACTATCATTGCTTATACTAGCTCAAACCTTAAATTATTTAGAATGAGAATGAATTATAAAAGAATGCAAAATAGTGTAGAGGTTTAAATAAAATACGTCAGTAAAACAAGAAATCCTTAGATTTTAACATTCATCCATCTAATTATGTTATTAAACTATTATTCTAATAAGACATTTCTTTTAAAGATTAGTTGTATACCATTAATTGTATCATATTACGTACAAGTCAAGTGTATCATCTATGAAATTATTTTGACATGAAATTAATCATTTTTTTTCTATATTCTTCTTAGATTAAATTTTATATAACTTGTCATAGTATGAATTAAATAAGCAACATCCTTTTCTATGCCCATCCTTCTTTTTTCACTTGCACAAATTTACACCTAGTTGAAACTAGACAAGGTTATAACATCATTCAATACAAATTATTTCATTTCTTATTCCATCATTTTAATCATTAACAACATCCAATTTAAGAGCATAAGTTCAAGAGTTAAAATCTTCTAGTTAATTAAATTTGGCACTTGAAATTATAGCTTATAACTTTGATAGTTACAGTGACAATTAAAACTAAGTGGCTTAATCAAGTATAAGTTCAAGGAGAGCTTATAATCATATTGTTCTTAGAAAAAAAGCATATACGTAAATGAGTCCCCATCAAACTAGGTGAAAAGGAATATAAAACCATAAAAAAACATTAACTAAGATCATGTTTTTATCCCCTAGCCTCATTATATTCCTTTAAAGACCTGTTTATTTCTATTTATGTTTTTATTTTTGTTTTAGTTTTCAAATTCAGTAAACAAATTTATTGTTTAAGTTTTTATAACTTATGTAAACTATAAACAAGTGATTTTTTTTCTAATTTGATTTATTTTCAACTAAATAGATATTGTTTAATTATTTAATATTAATTATTAATAAGAATTTACGAAAATATTATATATTTAATTATTCAGAATTAATTACTAATAATAATTGTGAATAATTTAATTTAATTTTATAAGTAATTTAAATATTAATTTTAAAAATAAAAATTAATTTAATAACTATTAATAAATATAATTTAAATTTAAAATATTTTCAAAATATATAAATTTTAAATAAAATTTGCTTTAGTAATTCAAATACTATAATAGATTTTTAATTATTAAACTATTTATTTCAATAAAATAAAATTATTTTCATTGATAATGTATCAATTAAATATTATATAAGAGATTAAATTAAATTTATTTATAAAATAATTTATCTTTAAATTTTATCTAATATGTAATTATTAAACATTAATTATTATGTGAAAAACATAAACTGTAAACAAGAAACGAAAATTAAAAATACAAAAAAAAATAAAAGTGAAATCAAATAGTCCCCAAAATAAATGTCGTTGTACAATTACAATTTTCTTTTCTCTTGCAATTAACTATGTAAAAGACAATAATTAAAAAGTTGTGTCATTTTCCAATAACAACATATCTTAGGAATAAGTTAGATTTTTGGAAATTAATTACATATACAAGAGATGAACTTAAAAATTGGTAGAAAGAGAAACAATTAAAATGTATTAGATTCAAAACGATCAAGGAACAGAGGAAACGAAGCTCGTCAATAAAGGTTTATTCTCACTTATAAAATTATTCTTTCATTTTTTAAAATAAAAATTATATAATTATATTTATAATATATTTTAATATAAAAATCATATATAACCAAGTAATATAAACTCATACGATCCACAGTACTACTACAATGGCAACATGAGGCTCATCAAAAGGAAAAGAATAATAGTTAGAAGAACGCATCCTTGCTAAAGTTTTTTTGAGACGGTTTCAACTATTTGCTAACAACTTTTACCTAGTGCACAAGGCTTCCTATTTGAGGGTCATAATGTATGATGCATCCTTTTGAATTTTCACAAAGAGGCTATTTATATAACCTGAACTTATGATCTTATAATCATAAATGAGCAATTTTACCAATTACTCCAAAGCTCATGCTCTAATTATTTGCTAACAACTATTGGGTATATACTAATACGAAGGAAAAACTCAATAAACACATGAAACCAAGAGGGTACAAGCAGTACGTTCTTAACATTGACTTGACTGCATTATCATGTAGGTTAAAGTGTCATTTTTTACTATAACATTTACATCCTCCATCAAATTTAACCCTAACATTTTAGATAGAACAAATTAAACCTTAAAATTTATAAAGTGTTTAAATATAATTGTAAAATAATGGAAAATTGATGGTTATATGGTGTTGTCAATTTTATATTATTTTATTGTGTAGTTGGGAAAAAATCATATATTTTATTAATATTTTTACCTATGGGACTAACTATAATTAATTAACCGTAACAAATTAACTTAAATAAGTAAGCTATTAACTTAACTAATAAGCAAAGTAATTAATTAACCTAACAAAATGAGTTCCCTTACTTCTTCGTCGATTAAAACCCTTAACTTCTCAATCACCCTTTGGAATCCCTCATTCATTGGTTTGTCTTTGTGTGTGGAATCCTTTAGTTGTTGGACCCCAATTTTGGAGCCTAACATCGGAAACATAAAAACATGTGCTTGTGCTTGCTACCATGCATGGTTATTCCAATTAACCCTCATTAGTCCTCCATGGTTCGTCTTCATGCTCTGATATCACAATTGTTGGACCCCACTTCTAGAGCCCAACATTCAGAATCATAAAATGTGAGCAAACACATTTCTTCAACTTCTGAACAGATTTTGAGAAACCTCAAACTGGAATCAGAATTTGACTTCTTGAGAACATTTATTTCTCATTGTCTTAAGTTTCTAATGAATACCTAGCTTTCATACAAAATTCGAACATCTTAGAGGTTAAATCAGAATTTTACTTCTGCATATAATTTGTAAACCTATGTCTCTAGTTTACTCCACGTTAAAAATCATCTCAATTGGAACCCTACAGATCCAGATATATTCAAAATGTCGAAGTATGTTTAGTAAAATAACACCAGTTCATACTATTCCAACAGATTTCCTCACTTTCCTTCAATCAAACTTTTTCCAATAAATTTGGAATGTTACCAATTTTTGTGTAGAGAGATAGCATAATGTGTTAAGAATCTACTGGCTCAAGGATAACTTCATTTGGAGGTTGGATAACAAAGTTATGACCGAAAGAATCAAACAAGGTTTTGTCCTCATTCATATTGAACCTGTTTTGGGAAAATTGGCATAATTTTCTCCATATGTGTCACATTAAGGTCATCTTAAGATGATTTCAAAGAGGACTTCGAGATCTAAAAATTTTGTGAAGACCTTGAAGATAAATTCTATCATCTAGAGGGTTAAACTTGGACTAGAATAGATAATATTAATAGTACTCAGAAGAAGTTTATGAACAGTACACATAAGATATTTTACAATTCCCATAACTTTCTCTAGAGATATCGGATCAAGGTCATTCTTAGATGGTTTGAAAGAAGAATTCAAGATCTACAATTTTATGAAGATATTGAAGTGAGATTTTGTCATCTAAAGGGTTAAAACTAGACCAGATGATACAAGATGAACAATGACCAGAAGAAGCTTAAGCTTAAGACCTATTTGGAATAATTAGCATAACTTTCTCTAGAGATATCGGATTAAGGTCTTCTTGGACAGTTTGAAAGAGGACTTCAAGATCTATAATTTTTATGAAGACTTGAAGATAGATTCTGTCATCTACAGGGTCAAAATCAGACTAGAATGTGTAAGATGAAGAACACACAGAAGATACATGTCATCACCAGACAACAGGTCATCATCAGATGATACATCATCACCAGACGATACGTCATCATTAGATGACACATCATCAACAGATGATATGTAATCACCAGACGACATTTCATCACCAGAAGATACAGTCTATACTCCTGAGCATCTTCCCTTATAAGGACCATAACTTTTGACTCTGATGTCCAAAAATTTTATACTATATACTGTTGGAAAGCTAGAAAGATAAGCTACAAATTTCTAGAAGACAACTTTGTCTAATTCAATCTAGATTAATCTAGATTTTTCCTTTAAGTCAGAACATAAATTTTTTCCCTATGGAAGACTTAAAATTTTGCACTATGCTGAGTATAACCATTCAGCTACCAAAATGACTTCATTAAACTCTCAAATCTCAACTCATTTGTCTCATTACCTTCAACTACATCTGATCAGTCATAATTCCTATCTTCCTTTCTGTAACGTCTCATTTGTGCATACATATATATATATCAACAATTTATGCTCCAAAATC
>JANZLD010000006.1:19116202-19131281 GCA_026413575.1 Erythroxylum carthagenense | reverse complement strand
TAAAACAAGAAGAAAAGATGAAGAACTTACCTTTAGAAGCTTGATTCTTCCCTTCTTTCCACAATTTTTCCTCCTTCCTAGGTTTTTTTGAATTTTTCTTCCCTTCTTCTATTTCTCTCACGTTTTCTCCCCCCTTTCCAAGGCTTGCAAGAAAATGCTCCTCTCTTCTTCAAATTTAAGACACAAAATAGCCTATTCTTCCCATTTTGCCCTTCACTTACATTGACTTTCCTATTTTGCCCTTGTTTTGTCTTATATGGCACTACTCCTCCAACCATTAACTCCCCTATTAATTCTAACTAACTACCCATCTTTCCAACTTAATTTTAACTAATTTCAATCTTTATTCAAACCTACTACATTAATGACCCAATTCTAAAATAATAAATAATTAAACAAACAACCAAGCATGAATAAATCATTAAGCAAATAATAATTAAAATTTAAAGCAAATCGGGATCCAACAACAACACCCAAAACATTACATTGAAATCAAAAGTGTTTAAGTCACAAAATAAATCAAGAACAAATCCTAGTATGAAATTAAAATATCATCAATGTGTATAACATCTTCCAATTTAGTTTACACATCAACTTAAATGAAAATGACAAAAGGAAAGAAAAACTTGATTTGGAGCCAAATTTGCAAATCTAGAAAATGCTAGACAAATGATGCTCCTGATCTTCCTCAAATTAATCTCAATTTGGTAAGATTGCAGCTGCTCTTTTTATAGTGTTTTATGTACTTAATTAATTCTTGATGCTTCTAAGTTTCTTTTTAAGGTTTACCTACTTAATTTGGTTCAAAAATAGCCCTAAAATATTAAAAATACAAACAAGAGTTGTCTGTTGGAAAAGCTAAAATTCATTGGATCAAATTGTTCTCTGCCACGATCATAACAAGCAAATCTTGATCATGACCTACTTCGATACTTCCAATTCTTTTCTTTTCTTCAATTTCCTATTTTCATACATTTAAACACACATCACACACCTCTTGAAACATAAATTAAGATTCAAATCATGCTCACAACCACACAAACACTTAGAATATAAACAAACACTAATAATAACATAATTCTAAGCCTATATAGATGATAATCATCTAAGAAATACTCAAAAGCACACTTAAACATCCATCAAAACATAGTATAATTTACACCTATCAACATCCCCATACTTAAACTTTTGCTTATCCTCAAGAAAAAATAAAAACAAAACATAAACTCAAATAAACCAAACAATAACACATACATTCATGCAACATGCACTAATGATATAATGGCATCTAAGTTGATGAACCCAATTTAACCTCAAACAACAATCGTTCAAGTTGTTCCAATATATTAACCTATGTAATTTATGGCTAAGCACTTTGGATTGAAGATGCATACTAATCAAGACATTAACATCATATTCATTCACCCAAAGCACTTATATACATACTTGATAATTACTAATTAACCAAAATTGCAACTATCACTATATATTCCTTCATGAAAATTTTTGCTATTTTGAATTATCAGTAGGATTTAATTATCAAAACATGTTTTATTTTCTTTAACGTTAACCTAGTCTTTTGACCTGAAGGCAAACACCTTGTCATAAATGTCCCCGAGTTACTCAACTAGGCCATGTTTTATTAATTAGCTTGGTTGAAATGTCATTCTAACCTTTTGACGTGAAGACAAACATTTTATTGTGAATGCCCCTAGGTACTCAGCTATATCACATTCTTAACTAGCTTCTGGCTCTATTCATCACTCAATATTTGTTTTAAAAGGCCAACGAAATAGTTATTCATTTAATAAACATACAATTTCTTTTTCATTTTCATATTGCCTACCTTATTTCTTTTAGTCAGTTATCCTCATGAAAGACTACTAATGATAATAACATATTCATTTGAATTATAATTATAAATGTATGTAACAAATTTCTTAAGATGAACAAACTAACGTCATATCCCAATTAACATGCATATTTAACGAAAGATACTTAAAATATAACAAGTCAATATGCCTTTACAAATTCAATGACTATGTTTAAAGCCAGACTACTTCCTTCAAGTTATTTCCATTGACACATTCACACATTTCACACATATGCTCACACCATGTCAACCTAATCAAAAACTAAGACAATACGATATGCAAATTTCACACACATGACATGCCAATGAAAAATTCTCCTAACGCTTAGTCGACACATTGTCCTAAATGTGAGAAAAATTAAACAACAAATAAAGGGAAATTAAAAAAAGACAAGAAGAACAAAAAGAAAAGGTTAGAGCAAGAAAACTTATGAAGTTTAAGTGGTGATGATGCTAGATTTGGAACCTGGAGATACTATCGGTCATGAAATTCCATCAATTCACTCCCTAAAAGATAAAAATAAAAAATAGAAATAAAATAAAAATTATTGTAATTATCGGGTTGCCTCCCAAGTAGTGCTTAGTTAACCTCATTAGCTTGTCATATTTTTCCTTCTATGCTCAACCTAGGTCAATAATGAGTGGTTTGCATCCACTTATGTCGCCCAATTTTAGTTTATAGCCTGTAAATAAGCTACAGATTGCAAGATAATAATAAGGACATAGTTAATCAAATTAAGAAAACTTAGCAAGTTCAGTAATGTCCTTTTCAGTAACAAATTGTCAACAAAATAGGGAATAATGAAACTCCCTAAATTGTCTATCAAATTCAATAGTTTCTAAGAAGGTGAGCTATTCTCTTTCTTCCTCAATCACCTTTGTCTCCTCTTCTTCTTCCACTTTGTGAACAAAGATGTCTGTATCTTCTTCAACCTCTATCTCTGCTATCATCTATTTGTCAATCTCTTCTTGAATAGAGACTTATTTATAATCTTTAAACCCAATCTTTGTTGTCATCTGTTTTTCTTCCTCTCGCTCCTTTAAAGATTTGGATTTATTAACTCTTATGAACGAGCTACCTTCTTTCTAATTCTTTAATACCTTATTCATGTTGAATTTCATTTGTTCAACTCCAATTCGAAGGATTAGGTTGTCTTCATGGACATCTACTAAAGCTTTTTTGGTGTTCAAAAATGGTATACCAAGAACCAGCGAACAATTTTGATCCTCTTCAAAGTATAGTATAACAAAACCCATAAGAATTATAAACTTTTCCACTTTTATAGGCACATCTTCCACCAAACCTAACAATTTCTTTATCGATTGATTCACCAAACCTAACAATTTCTTCAAACAAATTGTGTGTTGCTTCCACTAGTGACGTGTTAATTGATTATATAATTATTTCATAACATTTTGCGACATATGCTTAATTGATTATATAATTATTCCATAACATTTAGTAATTAATGACATGAAATTACTTAAGATACTCACTTTGACTTATGTATGTTTTTAGGTATGATTCAGAATCAAAGAAGTTAAAATGAGTTAAAAGCATCACATTTGAGTCGTTTTTTAAAGATTCACATCCACTTGTCTTCATGGAAAAAGAATAAGGAAGAATTAGAGCAAAGAACAAAAGAGTTGGAGTAGGATGGAGGAAGAACTCAATGCCATATCGTCACTTGATAAAGTGCCATGATCGTGGCATAATTGGCTACAATCATGACATAAGCTTACCACACAAGCCATAACATGGAGTGCCACAATCGTGGCATAACTGGCCACGATCGTGACAGAAGCTTGTTACACAGGTCACAATCGTGGCCTGTGCGACGACAACATGAGGACTGCTTCCGAACTCAACTTATCAAGGGTTATTTTGGACATTTTGGGCTAGGTAAAACCTAGATTTTACCCTAATTGGAATGAAATATAAAAAGAAAAGACTGAAACCCTAAACAGGGCCTCAATTCTTTCTATATTTGGGAGAAAATCTAAGGAGAGAACATAAGCTAAGGTTTTTTGCTAAAGGAGTGTGGGAACTTCAGGAGCTTCAGGAGAGCACGAAGAGGGAAGCAAGCTCTCCACTATAAGGAGACCCATGGAGGGGTAGCTTTCCCAACACTGGTTTAGAGGTGCAATCAATGCTAACGACATGGTTAAGCATATCTTTCCTTACTTGTTATTCTTTCTTTTATAGATTGATTATTTTTATGTAAGAAACCATCATTAGAATCAAATACAATATGTAATTGTTGTTAATCCGATTCATTTGTAGTAACTAAAAGTTCGTAATCATTAAGGATAACATAACCTAGGATAAATAATCTGAGCTTGTGTGATTATTGCTTAGATTGGTCTATTTTTCTTACTTATAAGGCGAATCTCCAATTAAACTTAACAGACGTCTCCTAGGTTATCCAATAGGTAGGATTAATTTACGGGCTCTACCTAATTAACTAGGACTTAAGGAAATTTTGGGATTAACAGAGCTTGTTAATAATCTACGAACAATAGTTCAAGGAGAGGGAAAAAGAATAACAAATCCAAGAATAATTAAGGCTTAGGCCAAGATTAAAGCAAGGAACCAAGTCCCTAATTCATCGCTTTTCATCATTTTACATTTTTTCTTTAATTTGTTTTTATTAGTTTAGCTTCATTTTATTTTCTTGTTTAATAAACCAACCAAGCCCCCATAACCTAAACACCGTTTAATTTCATTTCAAAAGCTTTACACACACTCTCTATAGGATTGACCTAGACTCTCTACTGCTACAGTAGTAGGTCTAGTTTATTTTGACTAGTGTTACAACGCGTTGTCAAATAATAGTCATGAAATTCCTTGATGATAGGCATTAAACCCTGGACTTATAAAGTCCATAAGGTTCCTTTAATCTCCATGATGTATTTCCTCCATCATCAGTTTTTTCTATCTCTTTTTGGCATTTGGCTTTTGGGGGTCTTTATTGTTGCCTTGTAATGTCTGAATTAATGTGTCTTTTACTTTGCTCCTAAACTTCTTTTTTTAGTTATTTAATTTCTTATGATTGGGTACCACAATCATAAGAATGGGTAATAATTCCGTTAAACAAAGGAGTTCAAAAAGTCCTAAATTAATTCCCTAGAATGAAGCTAAAAACTTGTTAAGCAAGTTTTACTTATTATAAAACTCTCAATATCCACAAGTATACGAATCGTAAACTTGTAGTAATTGAGTTATCGATCCCATAAGGAATTAGCTAAAACTAAATAAACCTAACTTTGTCTAAGGTTTTAAAGTGTGATTTGAATGAAAAGAAATAATTAGAATTAAAGCAATCAAACAAAATAGAGCACTTAACCACTTAACAAATGAACTACCATAATAAATTAAGAATGATCCAATATGAAAGTCTATGATTCATTCTATCGTTATTTTGTTCCTTCAACCACTTTTGATTCAATTTAGTGTCAATCATAGATTTCTGAAGGGTTTATTATTCTCTCTC
This sequence comes from Erythroxylum carthagenense, assembly GCA_026413575.1. Lineage (NCBI taxonomy): Eukaryota > Viridiplantae > Streptophyta > Magnoliopsida > Malpighiales > Erythroxylaceae > Erythroxylum > Erythroxylum carthagenense. The sequence continues at coordinate 19,125,914 of JANZLD010000006.1, read as the reverse complement.
AAGACCTAATTATTTAAACTCAATTAATAGCAAAATTCTATATTTGCAATCTCTCGATTCTCAAAAACAACCTAATGTTTTTAACTAGTTCTTAGGTAATCTATCGAATAATCGAGTTCTCATACAAGATCTCTCTTTGTATGAATATCAGTTAGATATTTGCATTACTTATTAGGTCATTAACTCTCATTACACAACTTAATCAGCTTACTTTAGACTCACTCTCTCGATTTATTATCGAAGTATAAGAAAACATAAATATCACAATACCCAAAATGTTGTATTGAAATCAAAAGTGTTCAAGTCACAAAATAAATCAAGAAAAAAATCCTAATATGAAATTAAAACATAATGAATGTGTATAACATCTTCCAATTCTGTTTACACATCAAGTTTTAAAAAAACAACGAGAGAAAAGAAAGAAAATTTTGATTTAGAGTTGAATTTACAAATTTGGAAAATGTTGGAATATTGATGCTCCTCTTGATCTTTCTTGGATTAATCTCAATTTGCTATGATAGTAGCTCCTCTTTTCTAAGTGTTTTATGTTCTTAAATAGTTCTTGAGACTTCTAAGATTCTTTCTAAGATTTACTCACTTAATTTGGTTCCAAAAATTGCTCTAAAATTTTAAAATTACAAAAAAAAATCGCGTACTGCAAAAGCTAAAACTTGTTGGAAATGCTCTCTGGGCTTTCTGTCACAATCGTGACAAGTAAGTCACGTGACTTATTTTCATACTTATAATTGTTCTCTTTTCTAAAAGTCACGTGACTTATTTTCATACTTATAATTATTCTCTTTTCTTCAATTTTTTATTTCCACGTGACTTATTTTCATACATATAATTGTTCTCTTTTCTTAAAGTCACATGACTTATTTTCATACTTATAATTGTTCTCTTTTCGTCAATTTTTTATTTTCATACGCTTAAACACACATCACATGCTTCTTGAAACATAAAATTAAGATCTAAATCATGGTCAAAACTATACAAAACTTAGAATATAAACAAACACTAATAGTAACGTAACTCTAAGCCTATACAAATGGTAATCATCTAAAAAAAGACTCAAAAGTATACTTGAACACTTACACATATGAGCTGCATAACTTCTCCTTGTGCTGCCAGCATGACCATCAACACCTGCAGCTTTCACCGCCGTCACATCTCCGCCTCAATCGTTGTTATAGGCCAAATTTCTCCAACAACGCACAACGTCGCCAATCCCTCCAGCAACTGCCACTAACTAGTCCACATGTTGTAGCGACGTGTAGTTCCAGAATAAAGTTGCAGCCTCTGTGTCGCTGCCTCTCTAGTTGCTTCCTTTTCTAAGCCACATGCCACTACTTCTAGAGTCAACCGCTCGTTCTAAAAGCTTCTCTAATGTTCACCATCATCACGCCTACGCTCAACATATTCTAGCCACTTCCAGACTTCAGCATAGCCCCCTTAAAAAACCCATGCCACTGGTGGCTCACAACTAATACTGAACGTAAAAACTCAACAACAATTCAAGCTAACCATACAAATCCCAATCGAAACTGTGGCTTCACTTTTATTAATACTAGCTTTTTCTGATGGGTTTCCAGAACCCAAAAGTTATAGAGACGTCAATTGTGTTATGCGATTGATTTTCTAGATTTTCTTGTTTTGGGCTTCTACACTGTATGTATGAGTCAAGTTTAATAATTCTTATTCATATATTATTTAACAATTAAACGATTTAATTCAATCCCAAATTAGATTATAAGGTTTTAAGATTTCTAATATGGACTTTTCATATTTCTTGGTTTGTAATATGAACTTTTCATATTTTTTTATTCAATTCCAAAATTGTAAGATTAATAATAATCAAATAATTTAATCAAATTACATAATTAAAGCCTACTATGATATCACTTTTGAAAAATCAAGATGATATATGACCCGAACATAGTAAAATAATTATGAAACTTTTATACATTTTAATTTTTCAAAAATCAAGATCAATTTAATTATATAAAATGATTAACACATAAATTATAATAAAGTGTGAATTTTAATTCGTACCTATTCCATCATATATATTCTTATCGTATCCCTAGGATCATTTCTAAAACTGATTTATCTCAAGCACCATAGTCATGCAAGTATCTGACCTCTTACGAAATCCATCGAACATGTTGAAAGAACTCTGTAACTTTTACAAAGAGTGTTAAACCAAAAGTACTAGCTCTATTGGGGCTTAAAACTATCTCTAACAAGTTTGGGACATTTTAGTAATTTAATTAAAATTAAATTCTAATTATAATTAAAAATTTAATTAGAATTATAAATAATTTTAGTAAAATACGAACTAAGCCCAAATAAGATCCAATATCCCATATTGATCGTTATTTATTAAATATATTATATTTAATCATAAAGCTTCTCAAACTTTTCAATCAAATCTAACTTTATTAAAATTTCTTTGCTCTCTTAAACTTATTCTCTATGTAAGACTCATTACAATTACAAATATGTTAGCAATGATTATTATTATAATTATAATTCATAATTAAAATTAATTTATCTTTGGTTCTCCAATTAAACAATTTATAATCATACATCAAGATTGGTGTCTAGTAACACATCATGATTATTCAAAAATTTAGGAATATCAAAGAGGTTTTAACTAACCTTTATGTGCATGATTTTTTCATATAATTTAGTTATTTCTTCATACAATGTTCCGATTAGACAGCAAGCTTGAAATTAATGTCTACTCTATTTTAAGTCCAATCATATTAGTTCTCCATCTTTAGCTATTGATTAAATTAATAATATTTGTAAACTGTTTACAAAACATTATTCCACTTTGATCAGAGATTTCCCAAATTAATACTAATCAAAAACAAAACATTCTCCCTAATTACTTTAAGGTGATAAATTCTATCTTGATCACTTAACTACTTTCATATACTTCATCTTACATCTAATGACTACTAGTTGATTGACCTATGATCAGATTAGGTCATAAGCAGTATCAAGACATATCAATGCCTATATAAAATAACTTTGAATACCTTAAGTTAAAGGATCAATTAGGTAATCACCATAATGAGAATTTCAATAGATATACAAGTAATGTTCCAAATAGATTTCTCATATTGGATCAATTTAGTGAACTTGTTCTCTAACAAGCATTTATACGTTTGTTCAACTATATTTATACTTTAGCTTATGAGATCGATTACTTTCTTCATAAAGAAAAACATAATATGTGCTAGTCTTTTTACGTTCTACTAATGTCCTATCTTAATAAAACAATGATTAGGAATAGTTTAGGGATAATACATAAATGCAATATGAACATGCAGAAAATATATCTAAATTTGCAATGTATAATTATCCCATGGACTTTATCATATACATCTAAACATGTAGAAGATAAAAAATGCACTTGAATTTTTTTGTCACTAAAATACAACCAATCAATTGCTTGTAGGGTATAAACTAACATGATGGTCATATTCTATATATATAATATCACAAATAATACAATGGGAGAGTTTTATTTGGTTTATATTTCTTATTTAATAGTGGAATGGATCTCAATCATTTATTTTAGTCACTTGAGAGACTTACCATATTAAAAGAAATAGATATATAAATTGGTCCTCTCTCTACTAATTAAGGTAACAACTTGTTTTCCATCAAGTTTTTGTAACTGTAAGAGATTCAAGAGAGACAAACCAATTTTAACCAAGAACACGGTGAAGTTTCTCGATCTCTATTTAATAATGACATCTTCTGCGTTAGGTACCCAATGTTACACTCTTATGATTTATAACTCAAGATCCTATGAATTTCAATTTTGATTATGTAATAAAGGTCATATTTTTACATATGGTACCATAGCATTTGTTTTGAATAAACAATCTGTTCATCTATATTACTATGATTATTTGATGATGATTGTCAAATATTTTAATGTTTGAAGAGTTCTGTGATTACTCACTATTAATGGTTTGTAGATAATAAAAAAATCTAAAGAATATTATGGTGATGGAATTTTAAAGATCGCAAACTAAAACAATGCATCAAGAATATCAACATTAATTCCCATGCATGTAAGACCTTTGATTTTTTTCTTAATTATTTAATTGTACAAGAAGCATGATATGTTCTTAATTGATTATACATTTACTCCATTACACTTAGTAATTAATGATATGAAATTGCTTAAGATTCTCACTTTAGTTCATATGCGATTTTAGGCATAATTCGGAAGTGATGGAGCTTTATTTTATTTTCTTGTTTGATAAATCAGCTAACCACCCATAACCTAAACACCGTTTAATTTCATTTTGAAAGCTTTACACGCACTCTCTGTGGGATTGACCTAAACTCACCACTGCTACAATAGTAGGTCTAGTTTATTTTGTGTAGTGTTATGACTCGCTACCAAAGTATGCCTCTAGAATTATACTACAAGTATGACTTTACTTTAGGTAATGTCCAATAGTATGACTCTGGAACCGTACTATAAGTATAACTCTACTTTAGATAATATCTAGTTTACATAATGTTAAATAAATATTATGAGGAAAATAAGCATAACCACTAAACAACGAGGAAGAACACTACTTATTGTTTTTCTTTAAGATTCTAATTCAAGTAGAATTAGTATGACTTGAGAACTGTGCTAGAAGTATGACTCTACTCTAGATAATGTCTAGTTTAGATAATGTTAGATAAATATTAGGAGGAAAATAAGCATAACTAGTAGACAACAAGGAAGAACATTAGCTACTTTTTTTAATTAAAGATTCTAATTCAAGTAGAATTTTAAAAAAGAAAAATAAGCATAATTACCTTGCTGAGAATTAAACACAGGTCTCTTAAGTGAAACCCAAGCATCCTAACTACTAGATAATAACAGATTATCAATGCAGATTTCACTATAACTATTATCAGCATTCAAAGTTCATATCTACATCTTTACTTAAGTTATTTTTATATTTTTCTATTTCTAGAATTTAATGAATTTTTTTATCTTATTATGATGTTATGCAATCTACTAATTTTATTAATGATTTCATGTTAATTTTACGCATATTATTATTAAAATTTAAAAGTATGTGTAATATTTTACATGAAATTATAAAAGAATAATTTGTTAGTCACCAAAGTGACCAAGTTAATTAATTTGCCTAATGTATAAATGGTCATTTATTCATAAAATATTAATGCCTATTATTGAATTAATTTATATATAAAATTATTTTTATAGTTGATAGAATTTAGAATTTAACCAAAGGTAAATTAATACACCATAATTAATAAATATAATAGTGGAAAATCAATATTCACTTGTCAAATATGTTATATATCCAAATATATTGATTATATTTGTTGAGTTTTTGCTTGATTACCTAATAAAGCTTGTGTGGCATTAAACTTATGATAATATATTGTTGACTTCAATTTAAGTGTTTTAGATCTTGATTTATCATTATTGGAAGAAAAGCCTACTTTATTACGAATACGAGCAGTGAGGATAAAAAGGCAAACTATAAAGCATAGGAAAGGTCTAACATATTATATCTTAATTTTAGGTTAATGATTATTGCCAACAACATTATAACTAATATTTTACGAGTTGAAAGTGGTAAATAATACCTTAAATTTGTGGAATTCTTATGGATGATTTATATAAATTGAAAATTGATGTCAATTTTTTAATCCCTATTTCCTGTTTATCATACCATTAGAAGTATAACAGAATGAATAATAATTCAACTTACTTATAATTTAAACATTTGGGTCATATATCCAAAAAAAAAAAGGTTAGAAGGATTGATAAAAAATTAAATTCTCCCAAATTTAGATTTTTTTAAATTCTTGATATATGTATCGATTGCATCAAGGAAAGGCAAACCAAACATAGTAAGAAAGGAGCCACAAGAAATACTTAGTTCTTTGAAATTATACACATCGATATATGTGCAACATTTAACACCCAATCTTTAAATGGAGAATTTTTTTCCCTTTTATCGATGATGTTTTACATTACAAATATGTCTTTTTTCTTAATAAAAAATCTTAAGTTTGTGAACGCCCTTGAGGTGTTTGTAAAGGAGGTTGAAAGGCAATTAGATTAAAAAAAAGTAAAATTTGTAAGATTTGATAGAGGTGATGAATATTATGAAAAATATGATGAATTAGGACAATATCTAGGTTTAGTTGCAAAGTTTCTAGGGAAATATGGTATATATGCCCTGTATGCTATGCCAAGCACACCATAATAAAACGGTGTTACATAAAGACATAATAGTACATTAATAGATATGACTAAGAGTATGATGAGTAATTCTTCATTACCCTAAACCTTGTGGATATGTGCATTTAAAACTGCTATGTATTTGCTAAATAGGATTCCTAGTGAAGCAATACCTAAAACTCCTTTTAAGTTATGGACTAGAAGGAAATCTAGTATGAAGCACCTACATGCTTGGGGTTGTCTAACAAAAGCATGAGTTTATAATCCACAAAAAAATAAATTAGATTTTCAAACAATTAGTAGTTACTTTATTGATTACCTAGAGAAATCTGAAGGGTATAGATTTTACTATCTAAATCTTAGTCCAAGAATTGTTGAGGCAACTAATTCCAACCTCATTGAAAATGGTGAAGTTTGTGGGAATGCTGAGAAACATGCTATAGATATTGGTGAAATAAAGGTTAATGTTCTATTACCCATAATGTTCCAATATCCATATCTATAATAAATATTGTCCCAATGTTAGAATAACAAAATAATTCTAGACAAGATTTTGATGAAACAACACCTCATGAAGAAACTAACTTACAACTAATTAATTTAAATGAACTATATGGAACAGTTTTGAGTAAACTTGTAATAATAAGGAGATCAATTGTTTTTAATAACTATATAGTTTATTTGCAAGAGTCAAATTTTGATTATGGCATTAATAATGATCCTTTTCATTTAAGTCTAATAAATGGATTGAAGTCATAAAAGATGAGTTAAATTCAGTAGCATAAATCAATAATTGGGACCTCGTTAATTTTCTCGAAGGATCTAAGCGAGTTAAATGCAAATGGTTCTTTAAGACCAATTATGAATCGAATGGCAATATTAAATGGTATAACACTAGACTTGTTGCCAAAGATTATACTAAAAAGCATGGCATTGATTTTAAAGAGATGTTTTCAACTATCTCATAGAAAGATTGAATGAGAATAGTCATGGCATTAATGGCTCAATTTGATTTAGAGCTACATTAAATGAATGTGAAAACTGTCTTTCTAAATGGTAATCTTGAGGAGGAAGTTTATATGGATCAACCTGAAGGTTTTTTCATAAAAGGAAAAGGTCACATGGTATGTAAACTTAAGAAATCAATTATGGACTTAAACAAGCTTTCCAAAAATGCTATATTAAGTTTAATGATACCATAACATCTTTTAGTTTTCAAAAAAAAAATGATCATTGTATCTACTAAAAGATCAATGAGAGTAAGTTTATACTTCTAGTTCTATATGTTGATGATATTTTATTTACTACTAATGATTTGTACATATTGTATAAGGCAAAAGATTTTCTTTTAAAAAATTTTGAAATGAAAGATATGTGAAAAACATCCTATGTGATAAGAATTTCAAAATTTCAAAACAAATCACAAGGATTAGTAGGGCTGTCTCAGAAAGACTATATTGAATTAATTCTTAAAAGATTTAATGTGAACGAATTTTAACAGGTATTGTCTCTTTATAAAAAGGAGATAAATTTAGTTTTATGCGATATCCAAAGAATAATGTGGAATATAGATAAATGAAATATATTCCATATGCTTTTATTGTTGGCAGTTTAATGTATTTTCAAATATGTACAAGACTCGATATGAACTTTGCGGTTGGAATGTTAGGCAGATATCAAAGTAATCATAATATAGATCATTGGAAAGCTACAAAGAAAATCTTAAGGTATCTTTAAGGAACAAAAGAATAAATGCTTATATATAGAAGATCAAATCCATTAGAAGTAAATGGATATTCGGATTCAAATTTTGCTAGAAGCATTGATAGTAGAAAGTCAACATTTGGCTATTTGTTTCTACTAATAAGAGGAGCAATTTTGTAGAAAAATGTTAAACAATATGCCATTGCTTCATCCATTATAGAAGTAGAATTTGTAGCTTATTTTGAGGCCACAATTCATGCCTTATGGCTACAACAATTCATTTCAAGGTTTGGGGTTATTAACACCATTACTAAGTCGGTTAAAATTTATTGTGATAATTGTGTAGTAGTTTTCTTCTTTAAGAATGACTAGTAATTTAGGGGATAAACATATAGAATAAAATATTTTGCAGTAAAGGAGGAATTTTAGAAACAAAGAGCGTATGTTAAACATATTAAGATGGAACTTATGATAACAAATCTTTGAACTAAAGGCCTTCCACCAAAGATATTTAGGGAACATGTTCAAAAAAAGGGACATGGTTGTATTGATGATTGTTTTTATGACTTCATCACACTCTTGAGATTAATAAAATTCTAATTGACAATTTTCTTATTTATTATAAATGTGCACATATAATTTTTATTAAATAACAAATAACGATATTGTCTTGAGACATTAATGTGGAACTTTAAGATATTTATATATCACTTATGGTACTTGATAAATTACTAGTATTGTAATATGTAAAAGGAAGTATGCGATGTTGAACTATATGACCTATATTATGTGGTTTATTATGTTGAGGTAAATTGTGAAGATATTACGATATTTATTTATGCATTCCTAATGTTTACACTATCAAAATAAAGTTTAAAGTATTGAGTCAAGTTGGAGAATGTTTCAAAATATATTAATATCACTATTAATATAATAGAAGAGTTCTATTTGGTCTATATTTCCCATTTAATGGTAGAATAGATCTCAATTGTTTATTCTGATTACTTGATGGATGTACCAAATTAAAAAATGTTTCTCTCTCTACTAATTAAGGTAAATTGCAAGAGTCAACAGAGAGAAACCGATTTTAACCAAAAACGAGGGGAAGTTTCTTGATCTCTTTTCAATCAAGTAGACAATATTACACTCTTACGATTTGCAACAATTGTTTATTTTAAGATCCTAAATTATGAAAGTTAATTTTGATTTATATCATAACACTACAAGAAAAGGAGGCCTTTTGCGTCGTTTTTTAAACGTCGGTAAAGGAAATTTACCGTCGTTGAAAACTATCTTCGACGTCTATTTAGACGTCGCAAACAACGTCGTGGAAGGTAGGTAAGCATTGGTGATCTACGACGTCTTTTGTAACACGTCGTTGAAGGGGCAGATATTTGTCGACGTTTAAAAAGACGTTCGGAAAAGTTTACACATTTTGCGACGTCTGGAGTAGACGTCAGAGATTGACACTAGCATTTTACGACGTTCATTGAGACGTCGATAAAGGATTGTTATCTCGACGTTTAGAAGACGTCGATAAAGGGTTGTTATGCCAACGTTTAGGAGACGTCGATGAAGGATTGTTATGCCGACGTTTAGAAGACGTCGTAAAAATTCCCTTTCTACGACGTCTCCTTGTGTAGACGTCGTAAATTGGTTAATAATTAATAATTAATAATTAACAGAATATTTATATAAACTTTTTTTGCAAAATTAATTATTAATCAATTTGAATTAATTATTTGTGTAAATTTCAATTTC
>JANZLD010000006.1:19075949-19095968 GCA_026413575.1 Erythroxylum carthagenense | reverse complement strand
GAATGAAGTAGGAATGAGGATTTAGGGTTTAGATGAGTTGTTTGTGAAAGATGGGAGGATTATGGATGAGAAATACAGGAAAAATCAGGTTCAGGAGGTGCTCCCCGACCAGCACGTCGCGACGTGCTCAAGAGCACGCTGCGGCGTACGAAGGTGGGCGCACGCCACGTGCACATATATGTGCACGCCGTGGTGTGCGTGGGAGAGGTGTACGGCGCGACGCACGCATGCGCGCTCGCCGCGGCAAACATAGGCCGTTCGTCGCGGCGCACAGGTCGTTCGCCGCAGCGAGCTCCAGTCTTCCAAAACAGTTGCATTTTGGTGAATTGGACATAACTTTTGCTATAGATATCAGAATGATGTGATTTTTGATTCGTTGTGAACTAGAGGCTTAGAGATACATGTTTTGTGGAGAAATAAAATTGAAATTCAGTCTCTAAGTGTCTTAAATTTTGGAGAGAAGCTGAGTATAGATTTTAGTTTCAACATAAGGATAGTCCCTTTATGTTTGGAGTATCACTTTCGGATTTCTGAAACAAATTGAATGATTTCTTTTAGAGTCTTTAGAAACTTAAGCCATGGGGAAGAATTTGAGTTTTCTTGCAATTTATGGGTCCTCAAAATTGCATTCCTATTGAATGGGATTTTTACATTTTGATAAAGGAAATCAAGGAAGGCAAGAGGATCACGAGGAGAGGCATCTGTTGAGCATGTATCCAAGCAAGGAAATTCAGGTGGGTTTCATGTTTATAATTTAGTAATGAGCCACTAAAGTTTTCTCCCAAATCAAGAATGATTTCAACTAATTCATAAATATTGTTTCTGCTTCTTGTGAATGATTTGCAAAATAAAGATGAGAATGCATTGAAACATTTATGTCATGTCTTGTGAAATTCATGGCATTTTGTATCTTCGAAAAAGAAAGAAAACAACATGAAAAGCATGAATTGATTTGAGCATGGAATGATTATATGCTTTTGTTTGGGTGAGAGTGGAACCATTTCGTTCGTCACGTTCACGTTGACAAGAGCCTTCTTTCGGCTACCTGCTTGTGGCATATGAGCTCCGAAAAGGACTCATTTTGTTCAGGGTGTAAACTTCGGTTTCTCCCTTTTGTTTCCATGGAACCCTCGAGCCATTTGTTTGTGCATTGCATCTTTGAATTGCTAATTATGTTGTATAAATTGAGTGTTTTGCATTGATGGTTAAAAGCATATGTTGTGTTGATGTGATGGCATTTTCAACTATGAGTTTTGAATTTAAAATTCGAATTTGACTGAGATTTGGGAACGAGCATTTTATGAACTAATTATGACTTTTATTCGACAAACGAACTTTTCAACGGTTTTGCTTATTCTTTGTTATAAACCTGTGACCCACGAGCTATAAGCTCTCCCCCCCCCCTTTCATCCCCACCTCCAGGTATCAAGATGGAGATCGCATGAAAGAAGGTTCCGACGTCTGTTCGTTACTTGCATGATTGGCTTTAAGTTAATTTGTATATAGAATGGAAAAGTGAATTACGGTTTGTGTAAATGAATTATGGTATTATGTATCGAATTGAGAAATGGAAATGATTTGTGTATGTATGAATGTGAATGAATGTATTTTTGGATATTGGATAATGTGATTTGGTTTCCAGACGGGGAGTCCAATGATTACTGGTTGTTGTTTGAGAAATTTAGAAGTGTAATTTGAACACTTTGCAGGTTTGGATTAATTGTATTAGGCAACCATTACGCTGCCAAAATTTGTATGATAAAAGAAAGATAAGAATGAGATTTATGATTTTGTTAGCAAGAATGAGATATAGCATGGTTGTGAGGAATTTTATGATTTGAATTTTGATTAAGGATGTAATTTGTATAAGATTAACTAAAGCGAATAAGAAAAGAAAAGAAAAATTTTATACCTATTTCGGATTTGGTTAAGTCTAAGGTATCCAACGCGACCATTTCGACGCTTCTTTAAGATAATTATTCACGGATGTCGGAAATTTGTGTTTCAGTTCGCTTGAATCATTTATTTGATTTGATTCCAAGCCAATTTGATTTGACTTCGTTTGTATGCTTTGATTTTCAAGTTGGCTTTCGATTCGTAATTGATTTGCTTCGATTCGTTCGCCTCCGCTTTTCGATTCGCACTTTGTTTTCGCTATTCGTTTTCGCTCGTTTCGCTTGGTGATACGTTTTGGCTTGCTTCCTGTTTCGACTTTAGATCTGTTTGCTTCATCCTTCGCTTTGGTTTCGTTACCTTTCGTTCCGTTTTTGGGTTGGAGCGCCAGTCGTGAGATTGGGTCCCAACAGTTTCATTATCAAAATTACAAAGAACTTCATTTATGGTAAACAATATTTGGACGTCTAAGACCATATCACAACCTTCCAATAGTAATACTAATGTATTAGTGCTAAAAGGAATTCCTTGTAATTTCCATTCAAATCCTTCACATATTTTGGAAGTTAAAGCCCAACCCTTACAGTCACCTTGATATCCTTCACTTTTATAAGATTTTAATCTCCTTTTCATACCAATCTGGCATCCACAAACTTGTCAGTGCTGCCATTATCAATAAAAATATATATTGATTTGACTTTATCAAACCTTACTATTCTCATCTACTTGAAGTAACCAATTGATACCCCAAATATAAATTGTAGGGATGTTACAACTTGTTCTTTTTTTTTTGCATCATTTATGTTCTTATTTTTCCTATTTCCTATCATCTTTTTCTCTTCATCCTCTATTAGAAGCATATTCCACTGTTTTTTCATTTATACCTAAGGGATTTATTTATCATCACACTATAAGCCAACCTTTTTAACTCTTTTGTTTTCAAACTCTTTACTATTAAGTTGCCTTTATTGTCTTTGTAGGGGTTTCATTGGAAAGGTTCTTTCAGCTAGTGTTAAGGATGATAGTAGTAGATTATGGTTGGTTATCATAATGTTGGCATTGGTAGTAAAGCAAGAGTGACATTCTTAAGTTGTGATATCTACTTGGAAGGAGCTTTATGAGAGAAATAACAAATTAAAGCAATGGCTTCTTGAGTTTTAGTCAAAGCATATACGTTTTATAGGAATTTGGGATTTCATAGTTTAATTGGTAATTCTTATGCATATTGTAATCCCTTAATATATATATATATATAATTATGATTAAAGAATATGAAATCTCTTTAAAAATGTATAATAGTCTCTCATATTCCATGTTTATTGTAATTCTTTGAAATCTTTTATTGTATCATTAAATACTTCCTCTTTGTATCCTTAGGTGATGACTGCTAGATATTTATGGCAAGTTGGTTTATCCAAAGACAATTGATGGCTTGAAAACAGTTGGTGTCATTATGCTACTACACCTTCCATGTGAACTCTACTGATCTTACTTGATATTCTACAAAATTTGATCCAACATGAAAATTATTCGACTAAACAAAATTAATTATGTTTATTGGAGCCGCACAAATTTGGGAACTCTACTTTGTAAAGTTTAATTAATGTTGCATATGAATATGGTTTCATATGAGTTGATCCAATTTGATATTTACCTATTTTCAAACTAATAACATTAAAGGACTGTGACTTTCTTTTTAAACAAAAAAAGAAGAAGAGACGGTGGCACTTTCTTTTTAAAAAGAAGAAGAAGAGATGGTGGTTGTGATTGTGATTTGGTTCAAACATATACTATTAGAACATTTCTTTTAATTCTATCATCTTCTTTCCTTGTTTCATATGAGTTTTATGAAGTTTTGTTTGTACTTTCATGACTTCCTTTTGCATTTTCTTGAATCCAGATGTGTAATGTCTCATCCATCCCTCTTACATCTTGGACCTTGGATCCTTGTATCATATGAAATAATTGGTTATTCAAAAGGGAGATCAAGTTTTAGGCAACAAGATTGTTACTTTAACACTAATGGCCAAAATACAATTTGAACTTAAACATTTATGTCAAAATATAAGTTGAAATTTAACATGCTCAATTTAAACCTTAATATGCAAAACGGACCTTAAATAGATAGAAAATTTAATAAAATTAACTTTTTATTAATTAAATATTATATTAATATTGACATGACAGTGTTTATTACTTTTTATAATCTAAAAGTGGATCCCACAACTATATATATGTCATTTGGCATAATGGGACTCACTTTTAATTTTAAAGTAAAAATTAAAATATTTTCATATTATAATAATTAATTTTAACTCTTAAAATTTTAACTATTTTATGATAATTTTAATTAAATTATTAAATAAAATCTCTAACATTCCTAATTTTGAATTACTTGTGGATTCATTATCATACGCTCACTAAAGACTTGTAATAAAAAACTAAAAACAAAAACATGTTTGGTTTTGTCATCATGTTTTTATTTTTGTAGGTTAATTATTTTAATATAATATATGATATTTTTAAAAGTAATTAATTCTCATTATAGTTAGAAATAAAATTTATGCAAATTCACATAATTAAAGAAATGTATACATTAATTGTATATAATAAAATTTTATAAATTTAAGGTTGTAGGAATCAACAAGTGTTCTAATAGATTTACAGAAAATTATGGCTTTATTTTATCTTTGTCTTTACTCATCGGAGGGGTTTTGCATGACTACCCTTTAGCTATGAGCATGATTGTAGGTGCTTTGCTATATAAGAGAAGTTTATATCTTTTATCTTTTATCTTTTATCTTTTATCTTTTAAATTAATTAAATATAGCCCAAAACTTATTTAAAATTAAATTAAATTAAATTTTGAAAATTTAAATCCGACTTCATTTATTACTATTCACAATCATATTCAATTTTTGCTTTTAAAAGAAGAATTCACTTTATCAAATTATTAGATTTTGTTATTGAATTGTAAAAGTTGTATTGTGATAAAACAAACTAAATATTTCTTTTTAAATTTTATTATTTTGGATCTCACCTTTGCTTCTCTTCATTGTTTAGTATCCTTTTACCAACTTATTTCCCACCAAAGCCAAGTGGAATATTTATATATTACACATTTATTTATATAATATCATATAAATTAAAAACGTAATAATTGTTAAGTTGGGTGAGAATTACCTAACCATCCATGTTGGACCCATTTCAAAATCCAATTAAATCAAAAGGTTTAGAAATTTCCTTTAAAATAATTAAAAAAAGAGTAAGAAGGTAAAGATTAAAGAGTAGTTTTAGTGGAATAGAAAGAGAGAGAGAGAGAGAGAGAGAGAGAGAGAGGTTGAGAGGTTTTTGTTTTTTGATAAAAGTGAGAAAGACCAAATAGATCGAAGCAATAGTGAAAGAGAAAGAGAGAGAGAAGAGAACAAATCCCCCCACCACTAACAAGCCTTGCCCTTCTTTCTCATCTCACACTCATCTCATCCTCTATTGTTGCTTCTTTTAACCTAAAAAGGCAAAACTAGAAGAAGAAGAAAAAGAAGAAGGTTCATTAACCTGAACAATTTTGTGTTCTATTGTGTATTTATGATGTTGAAGTGATAGTAGTAATAGTAGTAGTAGTAGTAGTAGTAGTAGTAGTTATAGTAGTAGTAGTAGTAGAGATCGTAGTGTAGTGTAGTGTTAGTGTTGGTGAGAGTGAAGAAAGAGAAATAGAAGAATAAGTATTTCTAGATGCAATTGAAATGGGGAAAGAAAAACAATTGCAACTGCAGTAGTAGAGCAATGGCGGTAGAAGTGAAGGCGACATCAAAGGTCTACCTCATTCTCCACCTATCTTATTCTGTGTGGCCTGCTCTTTGGGATTGTCGAGAATCTACAACCACTTAAGTTTCAGATATGTTTTTCTTGTCCTTAAATTTTGTCTCTTGTTCATTGGGATCTTCTTAATACTTCCTTCTCAAAGAGGAAGGAGCAAGCACAAAACAGAGTCAGGCTAAAAAAGAAAACAAAAGACAGTGAAAAAATGGAGATTATTGTTTTTATAAAAATAAAACCTATTTTAAAAACATGTAAAAACGTCTTTTTAACGTTTTCGTAAAGATGTTGTGGTTTTTTATTTTTAAAAGCAAGAAATGACAATCGTGCTTAACCAAACACATTTTAATGACATGTTTCTTTTTTCATGAAAACCACAAAAAAAACAAATGAAAACAAATAGGCCCTAAGGTTTCCATATTAGGTTTTTTAAATTTTTATTTAATAATTTAATTAAAAATTAACATAATATAATAATAAATTTTTAGGAATTAAAATTAATTATTATAATATAAAAGTATTTTAAATTTAGATAATAAAAATGATAAATAATGTCATGTCAATATTGACATAACATTTAACTGACAAAATTTTTTTTAAGGGAAACTGACAAAAAGTTAATCTCATCAATTTTCTTATCTGTTTAAGGCTGGTTTGCACATTTTGAAAATATTAAGCTTCAAATTAAAGGGCTTGAAAAGTTATGGTTCAACTTATATTATAGTGTAAGTGTTAATGTTCAAAATGTATTTTTGGCCTAATAGAATAAGAGAGAAGAGTGCATAAAGAGAAAAAATATATATGTGTTACAAATTTTCTTATTGAATTATATTAATTCAAATTTAAATTCTTTATAAAACCTAATTAATTTAAATTATTTATGATAAAAATTAAAAGTAATATAATTAAATTTTCAAATTTTCAATTCGCATTAAGCCCAACCCTAATTCCCAATTTTTCACCCAATTCTCCCATTAATGTTTTCACCCAAAACCTAATTTCTAATCATGTTTTATTTTCTTTTTCTTCACCAGCACCATCAACATGAGCTGCTATAGAAGTCACTACAAGTTAAAATGTTTAGTCACAATTTTTTGTGACTAATCATTGTTTCATCTCATATATGAGGTTTTTTTGTGACAAAATAATTGATGGACATTATTGTTTGAATTATCTATAATGGTTTATTTTTCTGTCACTAATATAATGGTAATTGTTACAATTCAGTATCTTTCACAATTAAGTTGTCACTATTAATATATTAATAGTATCAAAATTTCTTTTATCACTAAGTTTTGTCATTAAAAGTCTATGCAATTTCGTGCCAAAATAATTTTGACAGAAATTAATTGAAATTGTGACAAAACATACGTTAATAACTAATATTTTCTATTTGTTGTGACAAAACATAATTTATTCACTAATAATTTTTTATTGCTGTGATTAAACAGTTTATCGTCAAACAATATTTTACTTGTTGTGACAATTTTTTTCAATAAATATTCAATTAATTAGTGTTTACTTTATATTGTCACAATAACCGAAGTATAACTATGCTAATAACTATTCATAATTTAGTGACTTTTTTTGTGACTTAACTTTTTTTTTCATCACAAATACCTGTTTCTTTAGTAACAAGACAATTATTGGACACTTTTTTGGGAATATTTGTGATTATTTATATTTTTGTTACTAATAGAATGGTAATTATGGTAATTTAGTATCTTTCATAATTAAATTATCACTCTATATTAATAATGTTATATTTTATTTTATCATTAAGTTTTGTTACTAAAAGTCTATGAATTTTGGTGGGAATAAATTCTAATTATGACAAAAACATATGTTAGTAACTAATATTTTCTATTTGTTATGACAAAACATATTTGGTAACTAATATTTATTTCTTTTAGTTACGAAAAGGTTAATCATCACGTAATATTTTACTTGTTATGACAAAAAATTTTGTCAATAAATATTCAATTAATTAGTGTGTACTTAATATCAACACAATAACCAAAGTATAACGATGGTCACCACTATTCATAATTTAGTGATAATTTTTTGACCAAGTATTATTTTGTTACAGATACGATATTTGTTGTGACAAAACAATTGATTTGTAACATCCTATTACTTATGATAAGGTTAAAATAGTGTTTATAAGAAATTAATGAGAAATTAGGAGCATAATTCATGCTTATGTATAATGTGGCATACATATACACGAGAATATTGATTTTTGCACTTTAATATGGTTATACATGCGTTCATTGACATTTTCGGGTAAAATTGATTTTTAATGGGAATTGTGGATTTTGTTGTCTCAAAAATTAAATTGGAGTGTATTAAATGTGATTTGGCAATTTTGGTAATATTTCAAGTATTTTGAAAATTTTGAGTAATTTTGGACTATGAAAAATATCAAAATATGGACCAATGATAATGTGACACGTGGACTAAGGATTTAGCGACAAATGGCCTACATGCGTTGGTGACATGTGGCGATGAAATAGCAATATATGTAGTTATGTGTTTAGGAAGGAAAAATCTATAGCTAGAGTTTACTCTTCATTTGGTTTTGTTCATCACCGAAAACTCTCTTTCAATTGTTCATCTATCACCGATACACCAAGCTATTCATGTTTGAGTATTGGTTATTGATTCTTACATCAAAGTTAGAATTTAAATCTATATAAAGTGTGTTTATTATCATTTATTCTACAATTTCTTCATCCACCGAAACCACTCTCATAGCTGGGAATTTAACTGTCTCAAGTAAGTTGAGTTTTAAGCTTTATGGTTTTGTAAATGGCATCTTGATAACGTTTGAATTGGACTAAAATGGTGTTGTTAATTGGAGCAAAGATGAAAATACAAAAAAAAGATGAAATGTGTGAACGGTGATCTATTTTGATGTTTGGGTTTTAATATGGGATTTTGGATATGTTTATGAATGACTGGCGTAGAAATGGAAGTAGAAAAGATTATTTATGTATAAGATATGTGTAACAGCCCAGATCACCTAACTGCAGATATTGTCTGCTTTGGGCCAAAGCTTTAGTGCTCTCAACCCACACGATTTTGTTCTTCCCAAGTCTTTAGTGACTCTGGGAAAACACGTCTACGAGGGAGAGGTTGTCACACCCTTATAAGGAGTGCTTCGTTCTCCTCTCCGACCGATATGGGAAAACAAGCATCCACCCCTCTTGGAGCCCAACGTCCTCACTGGCATACCATCTAGCTATTGGCTCTGATATCAATTGTAACAGCTCAGATCACCTACTTGCAGATGTTGTCCGCTTTAGGCCAAAGCCTTAGTGCTCCCGACCGACACTGTTTTGTTCTTCCTAAGCCCTTAACGGCCCCGAGAAAATGCATCTACGAGAGAGAGGATGCCACACCCTTATAAAGAGTGCTTCATTCTCCTTTCTGAATGATATGGGATCACAAGTATAAGTGTGGGGTATATCGGCCGGAGAGGAGAACGAAGCACTCCTTATAAAGGTGTGGCAGCCTCTCCATCGTAGACGCATTTTCCCGGAGCCACTAAGGGCTTGGGAAGAACAAAATTGTGCGGGTTGGGAGCACTAAGACTTTGGCCTAAAGTGGACAATATCTACGGGCGGGTGATTTGGGCTATTACAATGTGTTAGTTGAAAAAGATAAGAGTTAAAAATCTGAAGAAAAAAAAGTGAAAGAAGAATTTCAGGAGTATGTTAGCTATAACATTTCCACTGATTAAACATCTATCTTTTAGCAATAAGTTGTCTTGTAGTTATTCAAATGATATGATTTTTTATTTTTATTAAATTAGAGACATAAGGTTATATTTTTCATCAAGAAATCAAAATTTAATTCTGTCTCTAAGGATTTCATAATGCAGCTTGAAGTTGAGTTTTGGAATCTGTCGTGGTTTGGTAGTAGTATGTGATATTTTATGTATAAATTTCATAATTCAGAACCAAATTGCATGAAATTAGTTTCATTAGAAGGTTAAGACATAAAGGAACAATTGTTTAGAAGAATGTTTTGCCTAAATCCTTCATTTTCCTTATCCAAATGGCCATGCAAAATTGACCTGAAGGTCTATTTTGGGAAGAGCTGGAATAAGTTAGAATAAAAGGTTATACAGGATCGTGACTCTAATGGTCATAAAGGGGTTGTATGATCAAGCATATGCTCTATCGTGACAATGGAGGATCAATTGAAGTTCATGATCGTTCATTGTAAAGGTGCAACGATTTTTGACAATTTTCAACATCTTTCACTCTTTTAGCCATAACTTGTTCTTCTGACCTCCAAATGACTTGATTTTTGAACCAACAAACTCATAACACATTTTGATTCCTCTCCAAAAAAATTTATGGCCATCTGAATCGTTAGGAAAAGAATGATTGATGAATTTAGGATGAAAATGATAAAGTTTGCTAGAATATGATAAATGGAGTGTATTCACTAAACACGCTTCAGTATTTTGGCTATATTTTGGTCTATAGATTTCCAAATGGAATTATTTTTGATTTAGATTAAACTAGAGATAAATGGATAAAAATTTCCTAAAGAAATAGAATTTCAGTTCTATCTTTGAGAATTCCAAAATCTAGCTTGATGTTGACTACAGAGTACTATTTTTTTTAAGAACAGTCGGAAGTATTTTTGGTATAACTTTTGGAATATTGAATTAAATTGTATGGTCTTGGTGTCCCTAGAAACTTAAGACATGAGAGAACAATTTTCCAGAGGGAAATGTTATCAAATTAGTTCATTTTCTTGATGAGAATAATCATGCAAAGTAGACCAGAAAGTATGTTTTTAGCCAAATCTTGATTAATCAATTGAGTATTGATTTATGAATGAGTTTTGTAACAAGAATATGATAAGGAACCTAAAATTGTCATGAACATGCATTGTATGTATTTAGTATACATGAATGTGCATAAATAAATTCATAATTGTGCAGATAGTGATATGTGTACGTACTATATGTTATAGAGGAGAACAATGAACGACAACATCTAGACATTGTTGGGACTTCAAGGCAATAGCTATCTGAAGCATACTGTGAGTAACCTAGACTGTCTCACTTAATATTTGTTTGCTATAAATTATGTACTAAATGTGGAATGAATTGTTTGTACTAATTCTGGACATGAAGTTCCTAAGATCCTGATTGATGAATGCGATATTGAAGTGTTCCTTGAATGCGAATTTGGTGAAATATGTGTTACTCAATATGTTTGTTGAACACCAAACTAAGGTCCGATGATATATGTTTATGGGACTAAAAATGTGATTGAATGGGAATGAGATTGAGAATAGGAATGATTGAAATTATAATGGATTGAATATGAATGTGATGCATTTCATACATGAATGCATGATTAGTTAAAGATAGTTGTGACACGAGTAGCCATCGAAAATGAGCTTAATGCTCCGAAATGTGATATAGAGCCAAAGTCTTGATATGTACAATGAGTCCTGTATCCACAACGGGTAAGGGATAATAACAATAAGCCCGGTATCTACAATAGATACGGAATAGTTTAGGTACTCATTCACAACAATGAAATAATTGAAAGTGGGTCACTTATACATTATATATACACTTAATAAGTATGATTGAGTGATTGAATGATTGAATTGTAATGTGGACTTATAATTGAATGAGATTGGGTAGGTGGAATAAATGTTATGTGGTGATATTTTTAGTATGAAAAGATGTGAAATTATTTGATTATATGACTTGATATATGGTATGAATTGGGTGAACCATCGAGGATGGTTACATCACTGAGTTTGCAAAATTGATCAAAATTACAATTTTGACTTTTTAGGTCCAAGAGAGGACACTAGAGAAAGGGACACTCTACAAGAAGATTGATTCTGGTATTTTACGAAGCAATGGCTCAAAGGTCGGTCAGCCGAGACTGATAAGTTAGATAGAAGTTTTTGTAAACTTTCTCATGTAATATACTTAGTTTTGACATTGTATATTTTTGGATGGTTTTGTAAATCACAATGTAAGTTTGGTTTTTATGAAATGAAATGAGGAATGCAACTTGGTTATAAAATTTGGTGACTTTTATGTATAATAGATGATTCCATGTTTAAATTGGATATGTGTTTGCTTTAACATGCCATTATTATAGGTTATGTATTGGAAGGTCCACAGGATGTTCCAGGATGTAATCTATGGTAGTGGGGTGTTACTTTTTTGGTATCAGAGCATGGTTGGCAGCCATAGGGACATACAAGAATGTTAAACATGAAATATAGTGAGAAATGCGGATGGTAATTGGAGTTGTTGTTTATGATAGGTCATCTGACATAAGTGATCAAGAAGGACACTCAGCTGACTTAGGATCTGTAAGAGCCAGTAGAGAGTCTTCTTTACCTCGACTCGAGATAATGCCTCCTAGAATTCCCAAGAGAAGGGAAAGGAGGTGCAATAAACTACGAAAGCAGGGAGCTGTAGACTTCTATGGGGGTACTGACCCTACAGAGGCTAAGGGATGGTTAGAGAGGACTGAGTAAGTATTTGATCAGATAGACTGTGAGTTAGACAAGAGGTTCGACTACGCAGTTTCCTTACTACAAGGCCAAACTTATCAATGGTGGAAGACTATTCTAAGTAGTGCCACTAGGCCTTGTGATCTAAATTGGGGAGACTTTCTGAAGGTCTTCAGAGAAAACTACATGCCCAAGATTTACTTAGATAGAAAAATGAAAGAGTTTTTGGATCTAAAATAGAGCAGAATGTTAGTAGCAGATTATGAGATCAGATTTAATGAACTGATAGATTATGCAATTGCCTTGATTCCTACTTAGGAAGACAAGTGCAGGAGATTTGAAGATGGATTGAACATGGAAATTCAGGCAAGGCTAGCAATCACCAACTTGAGCAGTTTTCTTGAGCTCACTGCAGCCTTGATCTGAATAGAACAATTATTGAGAGGAGATTAGGGAGAACATAGACAAGATTCTAAGATGAAGAGGCCCAGTGAAGATCAAAGTAATTCTGGTAGGAATTTCAGTAAGTTCCATATTATACCATTTTGACCACTGACTAGATTAAAACAATTAGGGTTCAAACAGAGGGGTAGTTTTATACATTTTAGTAGTGGAAGAGGTATAATGTCGGGATAGTTACCTAACTGTGAACACTGTGGGAAGAAACACAATGATGAATGCTGGAGATTGTCAGGAGTTTGCCTTAGATGTGGTTCATTTAATCATCAAGTTAAGGATTGTCCTGCTATAATTGGAGCCCATTTTGGTATGAGAGGGGGACCAATAAGTGAGACCATTGTTCAGCTGAGTCGAGCTAGTGGGGTTGGACAGAGAGGCTGAGGCAAAGATAGAGTAAGTTCTAGAAGTCCTTCTATCAGGATTCAAGTTCAGAGCAACTAACCACAGTCTTAGGCCAAAGTTTATGCTATGACCGAACAAGAGGCTCAAGATTCTCCAGATGTCATTACAGGTGCGTTGCTTATCTTTGATTATGAAGCATATGCATTACTAGATCCTGGATCTACGCATTCTTTTATCACACTGCATCTGGAATTTAAGTTACATTGTGATAGAGAGCAATTGAAATATGATTTAGAGGTGAGTACACCGATAAGTAGTACTATAGTAATTGGAGATGTCTGCAAGAGGTGTTGAATAGAGTTGATCAGGTAGAATTGGAAGCAGACTTGATTATATTACAGTTAAGGGAGATAGATGTCATTCTAAGCATGGATTGGCTTACTGCTCATAGGACTATTCTGAACTACTACACTAAGGAGGTGGTATTAGAATCTCCTAATCATCCGAGAGCAATTTTCAGAGGTATTAGTCAAACAGTACCAGCTAGGCTGATTTCATCAATAAGTTCCTTGAGGTTGATGCAAGGAGGATGTGAGGCTTATCTGGCCCACATTATAAATACACGAGCTGAACATAATATACAGGACATTCCTGTTGTTAGGGAATTCCTAGATGTGTTTCCCACCAAGTTATCTGGTTTACCTCCAGATCAAGAAGCAGAGTTCACAATTGACTTAGTTCCGGGTGCTACACTTATATCTATTCCTCTATATAGGATGGTACCTATGAAACTAAAAGAGTTGAAGGCTCAACTATAGGAGTTGTTAGAGAAAGGCTTCATTAGACCCAGTGTTTCACCTTAGGGAGCTCCAGTATTATTTGTAAAGAAGAAAGATGGTACTTTGAGACTATGCATTGATTATAGACAGCTGAATCAGGTAATTGTGAAGAACAAGTATCTGTTTCCTAGAATTGATGACTTCATTTGATCAATTGCAAGGAGTTTAGGTGTTTACCAAGTTAGATTTGAGATCTGGGTACTATCAGTTGAAGATAACAAAGGCTGATGTATCGAAGAGTACATTCAGGAGCAGATATGGGAATTTTGAGTTTTTAGTAATGTTATTTAGGTTAACTAATGCCCCAGCTGCATTTATAGCCTTAACGAATAAGGTGTTTAAGACCTACTTGGATAGATTTCCAATTATTTTCATTAATGACATACTTATGTATTCAAAGAGCAGAGAAGAACATGATGAGTATTTGAGAGTGATTTTACAGATTATAAGGGAGAGATAACTGTATGTCAAATTTAGTTAGTGTGAATTTTGGCTTGATCATGTAGTATTTCTGGGTCATATAGTATTTGGACAAGGCATACAGGTGGATTTAGTGAAGATAGAGATAGTGATGAATTGGGAAGCTCTGAGGAATGTATAAAAAATTTGAAGTTTCCTAAGATTAGCTAGAAATTACCGGAGGTTTGTTGAGGGGTTCTCGTTGATTTCAACCCCTCTAACAAAACTTTTGAGGAAGAGTGTAGCATTCAAATGGAGTGATGACTGTTAGAAGAATTTTGAGAAGTTGAAGCATCAGTTGACTATGGCACTGGTGCTAGCTATACCATCAAGAACTGGTGGATATGTGATATACAGTGATGCTTTGCCTCAAGGATTAGGATGTGTATTGATACAGATTGGCAAGGTGATTGCCTATGCATCGAGACAAATAAGGTCCCACGAGATTAACTATCCAGTACATGATTTAGAGCTACTGCGCAATTGTGTTTGCTCTTAAGATAAAAAGAAATTATCTATATGGAGAAATACTCTAGATATATACTGATCACAAGAGTTTTAGATACTTATTGAGTCAAAAAGAACTGAACATGAGAAAGAGGAGATGGTTAGAGTTATTGAAAGATTATGACTGTACAACTGAATATCATCCGATAAAAGCCAATGTGGTGGCTGATGCCTTGAGCAAAAAATCGAATACTAGTGTAGCTCAAATTCAATTATCGAGGTTACCAAACTTGATTTAATTGAGAGCTTTGAAATTGGAGTTGAATCTTGGGCATAATGAGGCATTAATAGCCATATTGAAACTGAGGCCAATATTACATGATAGAATAAAAAGGGTTCAAAACAAGGACCCTGACATGGTGAAACTGATTGAGAAAGTTAAGATGAATACAGAATCTAAATTTGAATTGAGGGATGAACCATTATGGTTAAAAAAAGATTATATGTGCCTAATGTGAATTATCTGAGGAACGAAATCTTAGAGGAAGCTCATATGGTCACTAAAACAACATTTCTGGTGGCTTGGAATGAAAAGGCAAGTAGCAGAGCTTGTTTCTAAATGTATAACATGCCAGTAGGTTAAAGCTGAGCATCAGGCTTCAGTTGGAAAGTTACATTCGTTACCTATTCCGAAGTAGAAATGGGAATGAATCACTATGGATTTTATAATGAGATTGCCAAAGACTCCGAGGCAAAATGATGCAATATGGCTTATGGTGGACTAATTGACTAAGTTGGCCCATTTCTTACCAGTAAGAGAGAATAACTCTCTAGACCAATTGGCTTGGAGGTATGTAAATGAGGTGGTTCGATTGCATAGGGCTTCGGTGTCTATTGTATCAAATAGATATCCCAAATTCACTTCAAGATTCTGGAAGAGTTTGCAGTCAGCTATAGGTACAAAGTTGAACTTCAGTATAGCATTTCATCCTCAAACAGATGGAAAAAGTGAGAGAACAATCCAGACTGTTGAGGAGACACTTAGAGCATGTGTATTGGAGTTTCAAGGAGCATTGAATCAATACATAGCATTGATTGAGTTTGCATATAACAATCATTATCACAGTAGTATTAGGATGGGCACCGTGTGAGGCATTGTATGGCAGGAAGTGTTGATCGCCTCTATATTGGGATAAAGAAGGTTTGAGAATGATTGAAGGTCCAGAACAGATACAAGACACTGTGGATAAGGTGAAACTGATCAAAAGTCGAATTAAAGCCACTCAAGATAAACAGAAAAGCTATGTGGATTAGCACAGAAGGGATATGGAATACAACATGGGAGACAAGGTTTTTCTGAGAGTGTCACCTTGGCGAGGTGTACTGAGGTTTGGTAAAAAAGGCAAGTTGAGCCCTAGGTGCGTTGGTCCTTATGAGATCCTTAAGAGGATAGGACCTTTAGCATATAAGTTAGCTTTGCCTAATGAAATGTCCCATTTGTATAATGTGTTTATGTGAGCATATTAAAAAGATACAAATCCGATCCAACACATGTGTTGCCAGCTCAAGACATTAAGGTTGATAGCAATCTACGTTATGTTGAGGAGCCAATAAAGATAGTGGGTTATAAGACAAAGTAGTTGAGAAATAGAGTGATTCCATTGGTGAAAGTCCTTTAGAGAAATCACTCAACTGAGGAAGCAACTTGGGAAACGAAGGATCATATAAGGAAACAATATCCCCACCTATTCAAACCATCAAGTAAGAATTTTGAGCACGAAATTTCTTTTAAAAGGGGAGAGTTGTAACATCATGTTACTTATGATAAGGTTAAAATAGTGTTTATAAGAGGTTAATGAGAAATTAGGAAGCATAATTCATGCTTATGCATAATGTGGCATACACATACACGAGAATATTGATTTTTGCACATTAATATGGTTGTACATGCATTTATTGACATTTTCGGGTAAATTTGATTTTAATAGGAATTGTGGATTTTATTGCCTTAAAAATTAAATTGGATCGTATTAATTGTGATTTGGCAATTTTGGTAATATTTTGGGTATTTTAGAAATTTGGAGTATTTTTGGACTAGAAAAAATATTAAAATATGGACTAATGATAGTGTGACACGTGAACTAATTATTTAGTGACAAATGGCATACATGCATTGGAAACATGTGGTAGTGAAATAGCAATACATGTAGATACGTGTTTAGGAAGGAAAATTTTGTAGATGGAGTTTACTTTTCATTTAGTTTTGTTCGTCACCGAAAACTATCTTTCAATTGTTCATCTATCATCAAAACACCAAGCTGTTCATGTTTGAGTATTGATTATTGATTCTTACATCAAAGTTAGAATTTCAGTCCATATAGAAAGTGTTTGTTACTATTTATTCTGGAATTTCTTCATCCACAAAAACCATTCTTACTACTAGGAATTTAGCTAACTCAAGTAAGTTGAGTTTTAAGTTTTATGGTTTTGTAAATGGCATCTTGATAATGTTTGAATTGGACTAAAATGGTGTTGTTAATTGAAGCAAAGATGAAAATGCAGAAAAATGATGAAATGTGTGAATAGTGATCTATTTTGATGTTTGGGTTTTAATATGGGATTTTGGATATGTTTGTGAATGATTAGGGCTGAAATGGAAGTAGAAAAGATGACTTATGTATAAGATGTGTTGTTGAAAAAGGTAGGAGTTAAAAATATGAAAAAAAAATGAAAAAAGAATTTATGGTGCATGTTAGCTATAACATTTCCACTGATTAACCTCCTGTCTTTTAGCCATAACTTGTCCCATAGTTATACAAATGAGATTATTTTTTATTTTTGTTAAATTAGAGACATAAGACTATAGTTTTCATGAAGAAATCACAATTTAATTCTATCTCTAAGAGTTTCATAATGTAGCTTGAAATTGAGTTTTAGATTCTGTCCTGGTTTGGGAACAGTCCGTGGTATTTTAGGTATACCTTTCAAAATTCAGAACTAAATTGTGTGCAATTAGTTTCATTAGAAACTTAAGACATAAAGGAACAATTTTTTAGGAGAATGTTTTGCCTAAATCCTTCATTTGCCTTATCCAAATGGCTATCCAAAATTGACCCGAAGGACTATTTTGGGAAGAGCTAGAAGAAGTTAGAATAAAAGGTAGTGCATGATTGTGCACAAGCACGATCTTGACTCTAATGGGTCATGAAGGGGTTGCACGATTGTGCACATGCATGATCGTGACAATGGAGGATCAATTGGAATTGCACAATCGTGCACAATAAAGGTGTAGTGATTTTTGACAGTTTTGAACATCATTCACTCTATTGGTCGTAACTTGTTCTTCCGACATCCAAATGACTTGATTTTTGAACCAACAAACTCATAATTCATTGTTATTCCTCACCAAAAAAAATTTGGCCATCTGAATTCGTTTGAAAAAGAATGATTGATGAATTTAGGATGAAAATGATAAAATGTGCTGAAATATGATAAATGGAATGTCTTCACTGAATATACTTCAGTATTTTGGCCATATTTTAATCTGTAGATTTCCAAATGGAATTATTTTTTATTTATGATAAACTAGAGATAAATGGATACAAATTTTCTAAAGAAGTAGAATTTCAGTTCTGTCTTTGAGAATTCCAAAATCTGGCTTGAAATTGAGTACAGAGTACTGTTATAGTTAAGAAGAATCTGAAGTATTCTGAGTACAACTTTTGGAATATTGCGTCAAATTGTATGTTCTTGGTGTCCTTAGAAACTTAAGACATGAGAGACCAATTTTCTAGAAGGAAGTGTTATTAAATTACTTCACTTTCTTGATGAGAATAATCATGCAATGTGGACCCAAAAGTAAGTATTTAGCCAAATCTGGATTGATCAATTGAGTATTGATTTATGAATGAGTTTATAACAAGAATATGATAAGGAACTTAGAATTGTCATGAACATACATTGTACATTTTCATTATACATGACCATGCATAAATGAATTCATAATTGTGCAAATAGTGATATGTGTATGTACTATGTGTTATAGAGGAGCATATTGAATAACAGCATCCAGACATTACCAGGACTCCAAGACAATAGCTATCTGGAGCATACTATGAGTAACCTAGACGGTCTCACTTAATATTTGTTTTCTATAAATTCTATACTAAATAATGAATTGTTTGTGCTGATTGTAGATCTGAAGATTCTGATTGATGAATGTGATATTGAAGTGTTCCTTGGATGTGAATTTGGTGAAATATGTATTACTCAACATATTTGTTGAATGCCCGACTAAGGTCCAACGATATATGTATATGGGCCTAAAAATGTGATTGAATGGGAATGAGATTGAGAATGGGAATGATTGAAATTATAATTGATTGAATATGAAAGTGATGCATTTCATATATGAATGCATGATTAGTTAAAGATAGTTGTGACACGAGTAGCCATTGAAAATGAGCTTAAAGCTCCAGAATGTGGTACAGAGCCAAAGGCTCGATATGTACAATGAGCCTTGAATCTGCAACAGGCAAATGACTGTAACAATGAGCCTGGTATCCATAATAGATACAGGACAGTTTAGACACTTAGTCACAACAACGAAATAATTGAAAGTGGGTCACATATGCATTATATATACACTTAATAAGTGTGATTGACTGATTGAATTGTAATGTGGACTTATAATTGAATGAGATTGGGTATGTGGAATAAATATTATGTGTAACATCCCGTCACCGATGGGATGGGTACAGTAGTTGTGCATTCATCATTTGGACTGTTCATGCATTAGTTAGCCTCTATATTTTGATAATTGGTAATTATTGCACTAGCATATGTATGTACATACATGTATGACATATTCCCGGTATGGTTGTGTCTATTGGAAAGTTTGTGATAATTATATAGATGGAACATTGAAAACTAAAATTGGAGTGAAAAATGAGATCTAGGAGTTTGAAATATGGAATTGGAGTGTACGATTATGAGTTTTATAATTTTGGAGTAATAGGTCCGGACCGAAAAAATGACCTAATGGCTAATAGATCGGATTCTGGTTCCGAATTTGATTTGTCCAATGGCATGGAAAGGTTAGAGTTTTGATTTTTGGAATTAGGGTTTAGAGTCATTGGAAATTCGGGAGAAATTAGACTAAGAAATTGGATTTGGGCTGTTTGGAGTGGTCTTGTGGCAATTGGAATTGCCAAACAAGCCTTTAGCTATTTAAATTAATTGGTATATAAAC
>JANZLD010000006.1:19064542-19075849 GCA_026413575.1 Erythroxylum carthagenense | reverse complement strand
CGTAGTGCACCCTTATCGTGGGTTATGCGTCGGAGTGTACCTCCGGGTATCCCGATTCATACCCTACGGTGAGGGGGCGCTACAGAGGATGGTTACATCACTGAGTTCATAAAACTCATCAAAATTGTAATGTTGACTTTTCAAGTCTAAGGGAGGACACGAGAGAAAGGGAGACTTTATAAGAAGATTGATTCTTGTATTTTATGAAGCAATGGCTCAAAGGTCGGTTAACTGAGACTGATGACTTAGATAGAAGTTTTTGTAAAATTCCTCATGTAATATACTTAGTTTTGACATTGTTTATATTTGAATGGTTTTGTAAATCACAATGTAATTTTGATTTTTATGAAATGAATGAGGAATTCAGTTTAGTTTTAAAATTTGGTGACTTTATGTGTATTAGATAATGCCATGATTAAGTTGGACATGAGTTTGCTCTAATATGTCATTATTATAGGTTATGTACTGGAATGTTCACAGGGTGTTCCGGTATGTACTTTATGGTAGTAGGGTGTTACATTTTTGGTATTAAAGCATGGTTGGCATCTATAGGGACATAAAGGAATGTTAAATATGAAACATAGTGAGAAATGTGGATGGTAATTAGAGTTATTGTTTATGACAGGTCATTCGACGTACGTGATCAGGAAGGACACTCAGCTGACTTAGGATCAGTAAAAGCCAGTACAGAGTCTTCTATACCTCGACCTGAGGTAATGCCTCCTAGAATTCCCAAGAGAACGGAAAGGAGGTACGATAAACTACAAAAGCAGGTGGCCATGGACTTCTACTAAAGTACAGACCCTGCAGAAGCTCAGGGATGGTTAGAGAGGACTGAGCGAGTATTTGATCAGATAGACTGTGAGTCGGATGAAAGGTTCAACTACGTAGTTTCCTTACTACAAGGCCTAACTTATCAATGGTGGAAGACTATTCCAGGCAATGCCACCAGGCCTTATGATCTGAATTAGGGAGACTTTTTGAGGATCTTTAGAGAAAACTACATGCCCAAAATTTACTTGGACAAAAAAATGAAAGAATTTATGGATCTGAAATAGGGCAGAATATTAGTAGCAGATTATGAGATCAAATTTAATGAACTGATGGGTTATGCAACTGCCTTGATTCCTATTGAGGAAGACAAGTGTAGGAGATTTGAAGATGGATTAAACATGAAAATTCAAACAAGGCTAGCAATCACCAACCTGAGCAGTTTTCCTGAGCTCAGAGAAACCTTGATTCGAATAGAAGATGATCAGGGGGAACATAGAGAAGAGCCTAAGATGAAGATGCCCAGTGAAGTTCAGAATAGTTCTGGTAGAAGTTCAATAAGCATCAAAATAGACCATTTCTACCACCGACTGGATCAAGATAGTCTGGGTTTAAACAGAGGGATAGTTTTGTACAACCTAGCAATGGAAGAAGTACATTGTCGGGATAGTTACCTAACAGTAAACACTGTGGAAAAAAAACACAGTGGTGAATGTTGGAGATTGTCTGGAGGTTGTCTTAGATGCGGCTCATTTGATCATCAAGTTAATGATTGTCCTGCTACAATTGAAGCCCAGTCTAGTATAAGAGGGGGATTAATGAGTGAGACCACAATTTAGTAGAGTCGAGCTAGTAGGTTTAGACAGAGAGGCCGAGACAGAGGTAGAGTAAGTTATAGAAGTTCTTCTGTCAAGACTGAGGTTCGAAGCAACAGACCACAGTCTTAGGCTAGAGTTTATGCTATGATCAGATAGGAGGCTTAAGATTTTCTGGATGTCATTTTAGGTGCATTGCTTATCTTTGATTATGAAGCATATGCATTTCTAGATCCTAGATCTATGCATTCTTTCATTGCACCACATCTGGCATTTAAGTTACATTATGATAAAGAGCAATTGAAACATGGTTTAGAGGTGAGTACATTGATAGATAGTACTACAGTAATTAGAGAAGTTTGCAAAAGGTGTTTGATTAGAGTTGATCAGGAGAAATGGAAGCAGACTTGATTATATTACAGTTAAGGGAGATGGATGTCATTCTTGGCATCGATTGGCTTACTGCTCTTAGGGCTATTACAAACTACTATACTAAAGAGGTATTAGAATCTCCTAATCAGCCAAGAGTAGTTTTTAGAGGCATTAGTCAAGTTGTATGGCTGATTTCATTTATGAGTGCCTTGAGGTTGATGTAAGGGGGATGTGAGGCTTATTTGGCTCACACTATAGATACACAAGTTGAACAAAATGTACAGGACATTCCTGTTGTTAGGGAATTCCTGGATGTGTTTCCTGCCAAGTTGTCTAGTTTACCTCCAGATCGGGAAACAGAGTTCATAATTGACTTAGTTCTAGATGTTGCTCCTATATCCATTTCTCCATATAAGATGGCACCTATGGAACTAAAGGAGTTGAAGGCTCAGCTATAGGAGTTGCTAGAAAAAGGTTTTATTAGAACCAGTGTTTCACCTTTGGGAGCTCCAGTTTTATTTGTGAAGAAGAAAGATGGCACTTTAAGGTTGTGTATCAATTATAGGCAACTAAATCGGGTTATAGTGAAGAACAAGTACCCGTTTCCCTATGAAGAATAAGTACCCCTTGCTTAGAATTGATGATTTATTTGATCAATTGCAAGGAGCACATGTGTTTAACAAGTTAGATTGGAGATATGGGTACTATCAGTTGAAGATAGCAGAGGTTGATGTACTGAAGAGTGCATTCAAAAGCAAGTATGGGCATTTTGAGTTTTTAGTAATATCGTTTGGGTTAACTAATGCCCCAGCTGGAGTTTTTATTAACGTTTGATGAATAAGGTGTTTCAGCCATACCTGGATAGATTTGTAACTATGTTCATTGATGACATACTTATGTATTCAAAGAGCATAGAAGAATATGAAGAGCATCTGAGAGTGATTTTATAGATTATGAGAGAGAAACAAGTGTATGTCAAATTTAGTAAGTGTAAATTTTGGCTTGATCAGGTTGTATTTCTAGGTCATATAGTATCTAGATAAGGCATATAAGTGGGTCTAATAAAGATAGAGGTAGTAATGAATTAGGAAGCTCCAAGGAATATATCAAAAATCCTAAGCTTCCTAAGATTAGCTGGAAATTACCAAAAATTTGTCGAGGGGTTCTCGTTGATTTTAACCCTTCTGACAAAACTTCTGAGGAAGAATATAGCATTTAAATAGAGTGATTAGTGGCAGAAGAGCTTTGAGGAGCTGAATCATCGGTTAACTACAACACTGATGTTAGCTATACCATCAGGAACTAGTGAATATGTGGTATACAGTGACACTTCACTTCAAGGATTGAGATGTGTATTAATGCAGAATGGCAAGGTGATTGCCTATGCATCAAGACAACTACGGTCTCACGAGAATAACTATGCAGTATGTGATTTAGAGCTAGCTATAGTTGTGTTTGCTTTAAAGATATGGAGACATATCTATATGGAGAAATATTCTAGATATATACTGATCACAAGAGTTTGAGATACTTATTAAGTCAGAAAGAATTGAACATGAGACAGAGGATATGGGTAGAGTTATTGAAAGATTATGACTATACAATTGAATGTCATCTAGGAAAAGCCAATGTGGTGGCTGATGCTTTAAGCAGAAAGTCGAATCCTAGTGTAGCTCAGATTCAGTTACCAAGGTTACCAAACTTGATTCAATTAGAAACTTTAAATGTGGAGTTGAATCTTAAGCATTATAAGGCATTAATAGCCATATTGAAACTGAGGCCAATGCTACATGATAGAATAAGAAGGTTCAAAGCAAGGACCCTGACATGGTGAAACTGATCAAGAAAGTTAAAATGAATACAGATTTTAAATTCGAATTGAAAGATGAAACATTATGGTTAAAACATAGATTATGTGTGCCTAATGTGGATGATTTGAGGAAGGACATCTTAGAGGAAGCTCATATAGCTACTTATGCTATGCATCCTAGTACCACCAGGATGTATACCATACTAAAACAACTTTTTTGGTGGCTTGGAATGAAAAAGCGAGTAGCGGAGTTTGTTTTTAAATATATAACATGGTAGCAGGTTAAGGTTGAGCATCAAACTTTGATTGGAAAGTTACATTCATTACCTATTCCGGAGTGGAAATGGGAACGAAATGGTAACGAATCACTATAGATTTTATAATGGGATTGCCTAAGACTCCAAAGCAAAATGATGCGATATGAGTTGTGGTGGACCAATTGACTAAGTTAACCCATTTCTTACTAGTGAGAGAGAATAACTCTCTAGACTAGTTGGCCTGGAGGCATCTAAATGAGGTGGTTCGATTGCACAGGGTTCCGACGTCCATTATATCGGATAATGATTCTAGATTCACTTTGAGATTTTGGAAGAATTTGCAGTCAGCTATAGGTATAAAGTTGAACTTCAGTACAACATTTCATCCTCAAATAGATGGACAAAGTGAGAGAACAATCCATACTGTTGAGGATATCTCATAACATATGTATTGGAGTTTCAAGGAGCATGGGATCAATACATAACATTGATTGAGTTTGCATATAACAATCATTATTATAGTAGTATTGGAATGGCACCATATGAGGCATTATATAGTAGGAAGGGTCGATCACCTCTGTATTAGGATGAAGAGGGTTTGAGAATGATTGAAGGTCTAGAACTGATACAAGACACTGTGGATAAGGTGAAACTGATCAGAAGCCGAATTAAAATGACTCAAGATAGACAAAAAAGCTATGTGGATCAATACAGAAGGGATATGGAATACAATGTGGGAGATAGGGTGTTTCCAAGAGTGTCGCCTTGGTGAGGTGTGCTAAGGTTTGGTAAAAATGGCAAGTTGAGCCCTAGGTGCATTAGTCTTTACGAGATCCTTGGGAGGATAGGACCTTTGGCATACAAGATAGCTTTGCCTAATGAAATGTCTTAACTGCATAATGTGTTTCATGTGAGCATGTTAAGAAGATACAAATCCAATCAAACACGTGTGTTATTGGCTCAAGACATTGAGGTTAATAGCAAGGAGCTGATAAAGATAGTGGGTTATAAGAAAAAAAACAGCTTAGAAATAGAGTAATTCCATTAGTGAAAGTCCTTTGGAGAAATCACTCGACTGAGGAACGAACTTGGGAAACAAAGGATCATATGAGGAAACAATATCCCCACCTATTCGAACCATCAAGTAAGAATTTCGATGATGAAATTTCTTTTAGGAGGAGAGAATTGTAACATCTTGTTACTTATGATAAGGTTAAAATAGTGTTTATAAGAGGTCAATGAGAAATTAGGAAGCGTAATTCATGCTTATGCATAATGTGGCATACACATACACGAGAATATTGATCTTTGCACATTAATATGGTTATACATGCATTCATAGACATTTTAGAGTAAAATTAATTTATAAATGAGAAATGTGGATTTTATTATCTTCAAAATTATATTGGAGTGTATTAAATGTGATTTAGCAATTTTGGTAATAATTTGGGTATTTTGGAAATTTGGAGTATTTTTAGACTAGAAAAAATGTAAAAATATAGACCAATTATAGTGTGACACATGGACTGATGAATTAGTGACAAATGGCCTACATACATTGATGACATGTGGTAGAGAATTAGTAATACACGTAGTCACGTGTTTAGGAAGGAAAATTTTCTGCAACTTGTGTTATTCTTCATTTGGTTTGTTCATCACCGAAAACTCTCTTTCAATTGTTCATCTATCACTGAAACACCAAGCTATTCATGTTTAAGTATTGGTCATTAATTCTTACATCAAAGTAAGAATTTCAGTCCATATAGAGAGTGTTTATTACTATTTATTCTGGAATTTCTTCATCCACCGAAACCACTCTTACTGTTGGGAATTTAGCTAACTCAAGTAAGTTGAGTTTTAAGCTTTATGGTTTTGTAAATGGCATCTTGATAATGTTTGAATTGGACTGAAATGGTATTGTTAATTGGAACATATATGAAAATGCAAAAAAAATGATGAAATGCATGAATGGTGATTTGTTTTGATGTTTGAGTTTTAATTTGGGATTTTGGATATGTTTGTGAGTGATTGGGGCTGAAATGGAAGTATAAAAGATGATTTATGTATAAGATGTGTTAGTTGAAAAAGGTAGGAGTTAAAAATATGAAAAAAAAAAGTGAAAGAAGAATTTTTGGAGTATGTTAGCTATAACATTTCCACTGATTAAGCTCCTGTCTTTTTGCCATAACTTATTTTTTAGTTATCAAAATGAGATTATTTTTTATTTTTATTAAATTAGAGACATAAGGCTATGTTTTTCATGAAGAAATCGAAATTTAATTCTATCTCAAAGAGTTTCAAATGTAGCTTGAAGTTGAGTTTTAGATTCTGTCGTGATTTGGAAATAGTCCATGGATTTTTAGTTATAACTTTCAGAATTCATAACCAAATAGTGTGGAATTAGTTTCATTTGAAACTTAAGACATAAAGGAACAATTTTTTAGAATAATGTTTTGCCTAAATCTTTCATTTTCCTTATCCAAATGGCCATGCAAAATTGACCTGAAGGTTTGTTTTGAGAAGAGCCGGAAGAAGTTAGACTAAAAGGTAGTGCACGATTGTGCACAAGCACAATCGTGACTCTAATGGGTCATGAAGAGGTTGTATGATCATGCATGTGATCAATTGGAATTGCACAATCGTGCACAGTAAAGGTGTAGTGGTTTTTGACAATTTTGAACATCCTTCACTCTTTTTACCATAACTTCTTCTTCCAACCTCCAAATGACTTCATTTTAGAACCAATAAACTTATAACACATTTTTATTCCTCTCCACAAAAATTGATGTCCATCTGAATTCATTCAAAAAAGAATTATTGATGAATTTAGGATGAAAATGATAAAGTGTGCTGGAATATGATAAATGGAGTGTCTTTACTAAACATGCTTATTTTAATCTGTAGATTTCCAAATGGAATTATTTTTAATTTAGATTAAACTGGAGCTAAATGTCTACAAATTTCTTGAAGAAATAGAATCTCAGTTCTGTCTCTTAGAATTCCAAAATTTGGCTTGAAATTGAATACAGAGTACTATTATAGTTAAGATTAGTACGAAGTATTTTGAGTATAACTTTTGGAATATTGAATCAAATTGTATGGTCTTGGTGTCCTTAGCAAGTTAAGACATGGGAGAACAATTTTCTAGAAAGAAATGTTATTAAATTACTTCACTTTCCTGATGAGAATAATTGTGCAAGGTGGACTCGAAAGTATTTTTTTAGACAAATATGGATTAATCAGTTGAGTATTGATTTATGAATGAGTTTTGTGACAAGAATATGATAAGGCATGCATTATACGTATTTAGTATACATGAATGTGCATAAATGAATTCATAATTGTGTAAATAGTGATATGTGTATGTACTATGTGTTATAAAGGAGCACATTGAAGGATAACATCCAAACATTGCCAGGACTTCAAGGCAATAGCTATCTGGAGCGTACTGTGAATAACCTAGATGGTCTCACTTAATATATGTTTGCTATAAATTTTTTACTAAATGTTAAATGAATTTTTTGTACTAATTCCGGACATGAAGGTCCGAAGACTTTGATTGATGAATGTGATATTGAAGTGTTCCTTGAATGTAAATTTGGTGAAATATGTGTTACTCACATGTTTGTTGAATGCCAGACCAAGGTTCGATGATATATATATGTGGGATTAAAAATGTGATTGAATGGGAATGAGATTGAGAATCAGAATGATTGAAATTATAATTGATTGAATATGAATGTGCATTTCATAAATAAATGCATGATTAGTTAATGGTAGTTGTGACATGAGTAGCCACCAAAAATGAGCTTAAAGCTCTAGAATGTGGTATAAAGCCAAAGGATCAATATATACAATGAGCCCTATATCAGCAACTGGTAAGGGACAGTAACAATGAGCCCAGTATTCTCATTGGATACGGAACAATTTAGGCACTCAATTACAATAACGAAATAATTGAAAGTGGATCACATATGTATTATGTATAAACTTAATAAGTGTGATTGAGTGATTGAATGATTGAATTGTAATGTTGACATGTAATTAAATTAGATTGGCTATGTGGAATAAATGTTATATGGTGTTATTTGCAATATGAAAAGATGTGAAATTATTTGATATATGACTTGATATGTGATATGAATTAGGTGAACCATCGAGGATGGTTACATCATTGAGTTTACAAAACTCAACAAAATTGCAATGTTGACTTTTTATGTCCAAGAGAGGACACTAGAGAAAGGGAGACTCTATAAGAAGATTGATTCTTGTATTTTGTGAAGCAATGGCTCAAAGGTCAATCAGCTAAGGCTGTTAAGTTAGATAGAAGTTTTTGTAAAATTCCTCATGTAATATACTTAGTTTTGACATTGTATATATTCGGATGGTTTTGTAAATCACAATATAAGTTTGGTTTTTATGAAATTAATGAGGAATTTAGTTTGGTTTGAAAATTTGATGACTTTATATGTATTAGATGTTGCCATGATTAAGTTGGACATGCATTTGCTCTAACATGTCATTATTGTAGGTTATATATTGGAATGTCCACAGGGTGTTCCAATAGGTACTCTATGGTAGTAGGGTGTTACATCAGGCATGGAGGGAATTAATGTCATAGGAATATGGGGTGAAAGAACTTGGAAGAAATTAGAGAATTCTCACAAATAAAGAACAAGAATGCTAACCCTAACTAATTTGATAATTAACAGGACTAGGGAGCATATTAATGCTCATATGATACATGCATGTTGTAATCAAAGCATCTTAAGAAGATGGAGATTTACATATCAATATTAGGGCAATAAAATCAAATCATCGAGGTGATTAAGCACAAAATTACAAAGGGAGAGGACTCACCTGAAGACGAAAATGAAGACTGGGGTTCAGAGAAGCGGCAAGTGAATGGTCTCACCACAACCTGATCCCATGATCTCTAGTAGAATTCAGGAACTAGCAAGAGGAAACTAAGCTTTTATAGAATAATCCATAAATAAGGAACATTCCAAAAATGTAATGGTGCAAACAATCTTAGAGAGTGTAAGTGAACAAATAATATGTTAGGAAATAGTGTATATTTAACAGAGAAGAAGCTTTGAGTTTAGCTCTTACCTAGATTGAGGCTTCAGGCACAGCTCTCGTGAGTTCTTCAAGCTAAAATCCATGCGTAGCAAACATAAAATAACAATTAAAGGAAATAAGAAGAAGAAGATGCATACATCTAAATTGAACATTCTATACCTTTGATAACATGAATCTACGCAGAGAAGACAATCTCCTTTGAAGATTTCAGATCTCCTAACCCTAATTGGCAGTTCTTCTTATACTTATAACGCTGTCATTTCTTGTTTCATTTTCCTAAAAGAGGGTTCTTCAAAATGTTTTTTTTTGTTTACATTTAATGAAGGAGAGTAATTTCTACCCTCCAAACGTTGTATTCTTCATTCTTATTAATCGCAATGGATTTTTTAATTTTTCAAAAAACTTATTTTGTATGATTATTGATTAATTGATTAAATAATCTACTCATATACATAAAGTCATAACCATAATTTAATTTTTATAATTACTAATCATACAATTCAACCATAAATTAACTAATCAATTTTGATGATTACAAAATTCAATTTAGAATATTAAACCTAATTTATATAAAGACTACTCTTTTATTCAAATTTCAATATATCTCAATCTTAAATTTTAGACAAGAACCATCTTAAATTCATAATCTAATTCTAAATTTCATACGACAAATGGATAATCTCGAACTTAAATTCAAAATCTAGTTCAAAATTCTAGTTCTCAATCATTATAGAAATTCAATCACAACTAATTCTAATTTCCAATTGAACAATGTGATAATTTTTATGAATGAGAATGACACAAATTCAAACTTCTATTTCACTTTATTCCAAAATTACAAAATCAACAATTCACAAGCCATCTATGATAGATGATACACCACTTTCACAAGTCCATAAGCCTACAACATAAGTACTTACAAACACACACATTTCCACAATCCACTAGCACACACACACACACAAAACAAAGTGCAACCTTAGCTTATGCTCACAGGTGACAAGACAAGTGACAATACTGTAATTTTTAAAACACAACATAACACAAGAGGGTGATGATTGATGAAGATTGGTTATGATAGTGCTACTGACTAGAATGAACAATGAAAACTAATGATGATGGCGCGATTGACTGATGTTACTGGCAAGTGGTTGTTAGTTGGTGCGACACTATGATTGGAAAAGGACAATGGCTAGCGCGATTGGCGATTGGCTACAATTATAGACAACAATGACTGGCAGTGACTAACTATGATGGGTCTAGGACTAGTGATTGACAGAGGAGAGGAGTCAACGAATTATGGCATAAGGGATGCGGTAGGAATGGCCAAATGGGTATAAGAAACAATTTATTAAGGTTTTATTTTTTTACAATTTTTTAGTAAATCAGAAGTTAAATAAATTGAAAAAAATTTTATGTACAACCATGGGATTGCCTTGAAAGTCATACCCTTCCATATCCAGAAATTAACCTATCCCAAGAACATGAAGAACTCTAAAATATAGTACCTTATAAATCACACCAACCACAACATTCTACCCATACAACTATACCAATCAAGATGGCCTTTTGGGAAGGCACATCTTACCAGCAACACACACATTTATACAAAGTCATAGTAAAGAAATACATTTAACCCACTATCATTTACTCAGCGTAAACCAGCGGTTCACAAAAATTTCCACATTTGAGGCCATAAGTTCACGTCTACCTTGCATGAGTTAAGCCTTGTTTCTACATTGCCATTTTGTTGAAGGTGCAGATCTTGTCCTTGCTTCTTACATCCCTCTACCCTTTTATCCCTAACAACTTTGCCCCACATCTTTGGTTAAGTATTCAAAGGATGAACTTCCTGTTGTTTTGGTTTATGAGTATCTTAGCAAACATCTTGATGTTTCTATAGAGGTCATTTATCTGCCAATTTCAAGCTTTACTGACTAAAGACATAGGCTTGTCCTGGGATTGAATTCCCTTCTACTTTTGAAATGGCTATCTCACCCGGTACCTATAATTACAAGATAGAAGAAAACAAACCAAAATCACAAATAACCTATTCTCAGTGTTTGAGCAATGCTATTCCATTACTTGGAAGATCACTTTAGTTGTTGGGACCCGATCCGGAGACCGGCGCCCCAACCCGAAAACGAAGGAAAACGGAGGAAACAAAGCGGATTCCAATCCGAATAAATCGAATCACAAC
>JANZLD010000006.1:19043058-19053838 GCA_026413575.1 Erythroxylum carthagenense | reverse complement strand
AGTTTTTGGACTGAGTGATGTAGCACGTCACCCTCGCGGGGCACGGACTCAGATATCACCATCGATGTCGGGTTCGGGTCTTGCGGGAGTGGGGCGTTACATTAGTTACTAATAATAATAATTTTAATGCTGATAATGTTGTAACAATAAAATGAAGTATTGTTACGACTTTATTTATCACTATTTTATATTATTTGTATAAAAAAACTAGTCATAAATATGTTAAATTGCTGTGACCATATAGTATTGTCACACATTTCATAGGTTTTAATGTTGACACTTTTGTCACAATATAACGAAGTACTGTCTAAACTTTATTCGTCACTACTTTATATTATTTATGTCGACAAACTTGTCAAAAATAAGCACAGTTGTTGTGACCATATAATATTGTCACACATTTAGTTTGTTTTAGTGTTGACACTTTTGTCACAATATAATGAAGTATTATTACAACTTTACTCGTTATTACTTTATATTATTTATGTCATCAAACTTGTCATAAATAAGTACAGTTGTTGTGACCATATAGTGTTGTC
Organism: Erythroxylum carthagenense; assembly: GCA_026413575.1. NCBI lineage: Eukaryota > Viridiplantae > Streptophyta > Magnoliopsida > Malpighiales > Erythroxylaceae > Erythroxylum > Erythroxylum carthagenense. Next base: position 19,053,299 of record JANZLD010000006.1, on the reverse strand, counting down.
ACACATTTGATAGGTTTTAGTGTCGATAATTTTGTCACAATAAAATGAAGAGCTGTTATGACTTAATTGGTCACTACTTTATATTATTTGTGACGATAAACTTGTCATAAATATTTAAATTTATTGTGACCATATAGTTTTGTCACACATTTCACAAATTTTAATGTCAGTATTTGTGTCACAAAAGTTTTGCATAATTGTGACCATTTCTTAAATTAATCACTATTTATTAGTGATTGAGGTATTTATGATGGGAGGTGATAACTTCAAAAATTGGCCACTATTAATAACAGTGACAAATATTACTGCTTTTAGTGACAACTTTTACTTTCACTAAAAATACAATTTCTTGTAGTGAGTGCATTTGTACCCTTTGTCTCAAAATTAATTATGAGTTTGGCTCTCTAAATTCATTCTAATATGACTGAGATGGTCCTTAGTTGTTTGGTCACAGAACAATATCTTACTAAAAAACTAATACAATCTTCTTAGATGAGTTTTAAACAACTTATTCATCCAACTTTGGGTTTTTGAAAGGGTATTAATAAGTCCAAAAGGCATTACTAGGAAGTAATAATGTCATCGCAAGTTTTAAAGGTTGTTTTATAAATGTCAAACGAGTACAAGTGAGTTTGATGGTAACTTGATCTTAAATACAATTTAGAGAATCATATAACCCCATGTAGTTCATCTAAGAGTTTTTTGTGATAAGGATGGGCAATTTATCATTTATAGTATTCCATTTAATTTCATATATTCAATACACAAGCATCATAAGCTTACCTTCTTCTTCACTAACTCCATTAGAGAAGAAAAAGGACTAGGGTCGCAAGTTAATTGTTTCAATTCCTTCCCTCCATTGAATGATATAATCCTGAGATTTCTGATGAGGTAATCCTTTGGTTATGTTCAAAGTATGACTAAATTTAGCCAATAAGCAATATAAGTCTAACTACTGTTTCTTTTATAAGGTTTTATTATCAATAGTAAGCTCTTAAGTTATGTTTGGTTCGACGTAAAGGTTTTAATGGAATGGAATGGTTCATAATGGAATGGAACATAAATGAATGTAATTAAAAAATTATTGTTTGGGAGGGATGGAAGGGTTCATAATGTAATATAATAAAATGTTGTTTGGATGAAGGGTTTATAATGTAATATAGTATAAAGTTGTTTATTATTTGACATTCCATCCTAAACCCCACAAATCAGAGGTTTTTCATTTTTACTGTTTAGGATAGAATGAGATGTAATATGAAACCCTCCTCTTCCATCTCATTCCATTCTATTCCATTATAAAGCCTCCTATCAAACGATAGAATAATATTACATTACATTTCATTATATTATAAAACTCCCAACTAAACATAGTTAGAGTTGTTCCTTAGTCTCAACATGCATAATTAGTTAGTAACATATGATTTAGCTAATAGTGACTATCTTTAAATTATTTGCAAGCCCACCTTTCAAGGGAACTACTTCCTGCTCTAGATAAATAATATAGATTGTTTACCAAAATTGAAAAAACTTCATTTATGTAAGGGCTTATTGGAAATGTTTCTTCGAGCTAGTGTTAGGGATGGTAGTAGTAGTAGATTATGGTTAGTTATCTTAGTGGTTGTAATTAATAGTAAAGCATGGCGAATTCTACTTAGAAGGAAGGAGCTTTGTCAGAGAACTGACAAACTGAAGCAATGGCTTCCTTCTTTTTAGCAAAAACATATGCTTATTGTAGGTGTCAAAGATGGCAATCGATATATCTTTCATTCATCATTTGTGTCTAACATATATAGGTACAAAGACAGAATTTAAGGAGCTATATATGGCTATACAAGATCTAAGGCTAAACTTACACATGTCCTTAAAAAAACAATCTCTATAGTGATAATTTCTATATATAAATTAATTTTGATGACTCATGCCAACACTCCCCCTCAAGTTAGTGCAAAGATATCTCTAACACCTAACTTGTCAAGTGAGTCATGAAATTTTTTACTGGACACTACCTTGGTAAGTACATCTACCAACTGGTCTTCTGATTTGACAAATGGGAATCGAATGATTTTCTCCTCAAGGTTTTTTTTTTTTGAAATGCCTATCTACTTCAACATGCTTTGTGTGATCACGTTGAACGGGGTTGTGAGATATATCAATGGCAGCCTTGTTGTCACATAATAGACTCATTTCAGACTTTGGATGAAAACCAATCTCTGGTACTCGTTTTCGAAGCCATAGAAGTTCACATAGTCCTTTAGCCATACCTCAGAATTTAGCTTCAGCACTTGACAATGGCACCATATTTTGTTTCTTGCTCCTCCATGTAACCAAATTTCCTCCTTAAAAGTGAAGTATCCTGAGGTTGATTTTCGATGTATGATATTCCCTGCCCAATCTGCATCTGTATATCCTTTAATATTTACATGACCATTCTTGGTGAACATCAACCCTTTCCCTAGTGAGCCTTTTAAATAATGCAGAATTCAAAAAATTGCATCCATATTATTCTCCCTCGGACAATGCATAAATTGACTTATTATGCTCATAGCATACGCGATGTCGGGACAAGTATATGACAAATAAATCAGCTTACCTAATAGCCTTTGGTATCTTCCTTTGTTAGCTGGTGCCTGATTAGAACACAACACAAGTCCATGATTTTGAACAATTAGAGTATCTATTGACTTGCAATCCATTAGTCCCACTTCTACCAACAAATTTCACACGTATTTTCTTTGAGAGAGAAATATGCCTTTTTTAGATCTTGCCACCTCTATCCCTAGAAAATATTTAAGCCCACCTAAGTCTTTCATTGCAAATTCAGTAGACAGTTGCTTCTGTAGTTTGGAGATTTCCTCCTCATCATCTTCTATGATGATTATGTTGTCAACGTAGACAAGCAAAGCAGTTACCTTTCCTTGTTTATGTTTCAGGAAAATTGTGTGATTTGAGTTACTTTAATAATAGCCATATATTTTTTCATAGCAGAGCTAAAATGACCAAACCATGCCCGAGGGGACTGTTGGAGTCCATATATTGCCTTTTCCAATTTGCCTACAAATTTGGTTTCTAGAGAGACTGTATAGGCTGGTGGAATGTCTACGTAGACTTCTTCAAGATCGTCATAGAAAAATGCGTTCTTCATATCAAATTGGAGTAAGGGTCAGTCCAAATTTGTTGTAAGAGATAATAACACTCTAGTAGTATTCAGTTTTACAACTGGGGAGAATATCTCGAAGTAATCTACCCCATATGTTTACGTGAATCCCTTCACAACAAGTCTTGCCTTGTACTTGTCAATCGATCCATCAACCTTGTGTTTTCTATAACACCCACTTACATCCCACTAGTTTTTTCCCTTCTAGTAGTGGAACTAGCTTCCAAATGTCGTTTTTCTACAAGGCCTTCAATTCCTCCTCAATTGCTTTTACCCAATTTGGGTCGATCAAATTTTCTTCAATACTACTAGGAATATGATGACAGGACAATGTTTGCATAAACGTCTTCATAGGCTTGGGTAGTATTTTAGTGAACATAATTAGCAATTGGATATCTTGTCTTTCTTTCTTGCTCATCAGGGGAGTATCTGTTTGGTGGTTTTCTACATTTTGCCTAAAAGGCATAATATAGGTAGAAGTATCCAAGTTGTTAGGATAAGGAGGGGTAATAGTAGAGCTTACCTCATGAATATTCTCAGCACGAGGAGATCCTTCAAGTACTGGAGAGAGAGAGGGTGTGGCATTCACTTCATTATCAGAGTGGTATGTCATTGGCATAGCATGCTCTCCACTAGCAAATTGTTTACCATTGTCTTTACTTGCAGATTCTTCTCTATTAGGTACATCTCTAAGTTTCTCATTCTCTAATACTATTTTATCATTGTCAATTTCAGATCCTATTATTGCCTCACCTCCTTAAAACTAACTCGGCTCTTCAATTATAGACTCCCCCTGAAGCGCTGAGTTAGATATTTTTGTTTTTGAACAATGATATTTTGTTTTGGAAGAATGACTCAGATTATAAGAATGTCACACCTATGGAGGTATAAGTGCAATTTGTGATAGGATTAAAACACCTGTATCCTTTTTATATAATCCATAGCCCAAAAATACATACTGAATGGCACAGGGATCTAGCCTAGTCCGTTGGTTTTTATGAAGATGGACAAAAGCAACACAGTCAAAAACACAAGGAGGAAGTATAAGAACTAAAGGCATAGACACGTGGGTGGACAACACTTGCAATGGAGTATTAAAATTTAAAACTTTGGTAGGCATCCAATTTAGCAAATAAACAGAAGTTGTGGCTGCATCATCCCTGTGGCAATTAGGTACATTCATACCAAGAAGTAGTGCTTGTGCACTCTCTAATATATGGTGATTTTTCCTCTCTGTAATGCCATTCTGTTGTGGAGTTTATAGGCATGATGTCTCATGGAGAAGACCATGTTGTTGAAAATAAACTTGAAATTTGTTATTGATAAACTCTCCTCTATTATCTAATCGAAGGACTCGTATATTGGCTGAAAATTGGGTTTGTACCATAGTATGAAATGCATGAAAAATGGAAAACGCTTCATCTTTAGTCTTCATGAGGTAAAGCCACATCATTCGTGTACAATCGTCAGCAAAGATCATAAACCAACGATAATTAGAGGGACCAGTGATTGGGGAAGGTCCCCAAACATCAGAATATATTAAGGATAAAGGAGTACTATTTTCCTTCAAACTTGGTGCATAACAAACTATATGATTCTTTGCCAAAATACATGTTTCACAACTCAAGTCTTGATTCTGTAAATGGGAAAATAAATGTTGTAAATAACCAAAAGATGGATGCCCTAAGCAATGATGCCAAAGTCATATTTGTCCTTCGCTGTGATCGACATTATTGGCTCATCTTAGACTGAAGTCATCTATATAATACAGCCTCCCTCTCTTAGTACCATGCCCAATTATCTCTTTGCTGAGAATATCCTGTATAAGACAAAATTTTGGATACATTAGTTCACACAACTTAGTTCTTCAGTAATTTAACCCACCAACATCAATTTATTTGATAAGGATGGAACCAAGAGAATATGAGATAAGGATAGAGATGGTGATATTGATACAACTTCAGCCCCGGTGACTAGATGTGCAATTCCATTAGCATTAGTAATGTAGGTTCGCCGTGGTGGTATCATTTTGGAGAAGTCATTAATGTCGAAGGTCATGTGATCTTTGACCCCAGAGTCAATAATCCAGCCATCATCTTTAGAAGCATTGGAGGTATAAAGAGCTTGGCCATATTTACCTCTATCACTATCTATAGTAGTAGCATATGTGCCAGGAATAAGAGATAATTGAGCTTCAACAGTGGAAACGACTGCGTGACCCATGTTTCTGGTCGTATTTGCAGTATCTTGCTTCTTCTTGGCTTGTAATTCGTGCCAACAATCTGGGTACCCATGTAATTTAAAGCAAGTATCTCAAGTGTGCTTTGTGTTGTTACAATGGGTGCACTTCCCTTCACCAGATTGGCTCTTAGATTTGGTTGATGATCCACTCTTCGTCAATTATGGCTGACTTGATTTAACTCCTTTAGTAGCCATGGCAGCACCACTAGAAGCATTCTCCATACTCGATGACAATTTGGCGAGTATCTTCTCTTTGAACGTATTCATAGGCTTGTTCGATGGTAGGGAGTGACTTTAGCTGGAGAACGCCACTTCCAATATTGTTGAGACTGTCATCTAATCCATCTAGAAAAATATAAACTCTTTCGTCTTGAAGAAGAGAATTATATTTTTATATCCGTAGCACATTCCATTGGGTTAAGATAGCGAAAATCAATTTCACGCCATAACCATTGTAGATCATTGTAGTATTTTTCAATAGATCTGTCGCCTTGTAACATTCGGGATACTCATTGTCGAAGGTTATAAACCTGTGATGAGTCAGATCCATCAAAGTATGTAGTAGCAATAAATTCCCAATCCTGTTTCGTTGTGGAGAACCGAATGAAATTCCCAACCAAGGATGGCTCCATTAAGATAATCTGCCACCCTTTCACAATGGCATTCTCTGTTCACCATTTGCGGAATGATGGGTCAGTCTCTAGTGGCTGTGGAAGGTCTTTATTGATATATCTCAGTTGGTCTTTGCCCGAGATATACATCTGAACAACTTAGGATCATAAAGCATAGTTAGAGTCATTTAACTTGATGTTTATTGGTACTATCGTGGAATCAATGATGGGGCAGGCTTGGGTACGTGTCATAACTTCTGTTATCTTGGTTGTCAAGTATGGATTCAGCTAAGGTATTTGGTGACAATGCTAGTTTTGTCCAGTCTTCCATGGCTTATAGTGGCTTAAGTTACTTTTTATGTCAATTAATTGGAAACACAATCAATCTCTGATACCATGTCAAAGATAGCAATCGATATATCTTTCATTCATTATTTGTATCTAATATATATAGGTGCAAAGACAGAGTTTTAAGGAGCTATATATGGCTATACAAGATCTAAGGCTGAACTTACGCATGTCCTTAAAAAAAGAATCTCTACAGCTATAATTTCTATGTATAAATTAATTTTGATGATTGACACCAAGAGTAGGAACTTGGGATTTAATAGTTTAGTTGGTAATTCTAAATCAAGTTGCAATGCCTTTTTAAAAATATATAATTAAGTATGATTCTTGAATATGAAATCTAATGGCATCTCTTTTGAAAAATGCATAATCGTCTCTCAGACTCGTTGTAATTATTTGAAATCCCTTGCTAGATCATTAAATGTTTTCTGTCTATCCATAGGTAAAGATTGCTATATATTTACTCAAAGTTGGTTCATTCAAGGACAGCCGATTCCTTAAGGTGTCATGATGCTATTACGCCTTTCATATGAATTCCAGTGATCTAAATCCAACCTTCGTCTCTAACAGAATTTGATCCAACATAAAAAAAAAATTGAATCAAAGAACTAATTATGTATGTTGGAGCCATGGAAAGTTGGAAATCTACTTTGTTAAATCTGATTGATGTTGTATATAAATGTGATTCCATATAAGTTGGTCAAATTTAATATTTACATGTTTTAAAATTAATCACTTTGGTAGGCTGTTACTTTTATTATTAAAAAAACATTCGGAGATCGGTTATTGAAAAGGAAGATCAAGTTTTAGGCAACAAGATCGTTGCTTGAACACCAATTGATAAGGCGTAAAAGAAAAAAGCTCTAATTCAGAGAGACTCGAAAGAATAAGTGAGTAGAATTCATAAAGAGAGAGAAAAATCTGTAACGAATTCTGTTATGGATAAACAAAATAACTTTAAGGTTTGTATCTGTTATGAATTGTGCTAGGAAAACAAAACAAAACAACTGTAAGGTTTATATCCGCTGGAGGTCAATGGTATCATCTACATAAGGAAACGAGAAAGTTAAAGTTAAAATGAAAATTAAAATAGCAGCTGAGCATGCCTTCCTCGAGTTGGTCAACCGTAACATTAATGGCTACAGTGTATTCTGATTTCCAATAACCAAAAGAGAGCAGCAGAATAAGAGCCTCTTCAATGTTAGGGTGGTTAAGAAGTTGGTGGGCTTATGTAGGTCAGAGTTGAACAAGACGATATTCTTTTCACATGCGCTCCTGGTGCGTCGGCCAGATCTTACTCGGCCAAGCCTGGGGTAACCTTTTTCTCAGAAATTTCAGTTGGGCCTAGTTCTTGCATTAATGAGAAACTCGGACATGGCAGACCTTGTCGGTCAGATGCCCTGTGGGCTGTGGCCAATCAAATTAATGCAATTTCCTATGCCATTTAATTGTGCAGGCGATGAGGCAAGGCAAGTGGATGGTCTCACGTTTGAACTCGGAACGTTAGGCTTTGTCCATTATTGAAACAGTCACCATAATCCTAGCAAAGATCCACTTATTCCATAAACAATATCTTCAAGTTCGATAAATAAATCAGTGCATTTTCAAATCTTAAGAATCTGTCAAGAGCTGCTTACATAATTGAGTATTTTACTATTCTTCGTTCGTCATTTACTTGAAATATTAAAAATGGCAGCACCATGATAGCATGCTTAATAGCCTGCAGATTGTAAAGATAACCAAACCCATTAATTGCACAAGGAAAAGTAAAACGACGCCTCTGTATTCATATTCACATCCCCCTACTTCAACGCTCTGACGTAGAACCTAACCTTAAAAAGCCCCCTCCTCTCACACCCAAAAAACCAAAAAAAGAAACGAAAAAGACATGTCGTCCATCGAAATGGACGCCTTTGATCGCCTCCCAGACTCTTTGATCCTCCTCATCTTCAACTATGTCTCCGACATCAAAACCCTCATCAGTTGCCGATCCATTTCCAAACGCTTCAACTCGCTGGTGCGGCAAACCGAGTCCCTTCTTCTAAAAGTTGATTGCGTCATCTCGCCCGATTCAGACTCCGACTCACTCCTCTTCTCTGTCCTCAGATATCTTCTCAACTCTCTGCATGGTTTCCTCTTGCCCCACCAGAAGCCGCCTCGTGCCCTCACCTCTCCCGCCCAAATACTATGCCATTTCGATTCCATTCGCCGTCTCCAGATCGAGCTCCCCGCTGGGGATTTGAAGCTGGAGAAGAGCGCCATCGTCAAGTGGAAGGCCGAATTCGGGAAGACACTGAAGAGTTGCGTAATCCTAGGTTTTCGCAGTGGTGGGGAGAGTGATGAGTTATCGTCGGATTTCACCGGCGGTTTGAAAACAAGAGTTGTGTGGACGATAAGCGCGTTGATCGCGGCGTCGGCCAGGCACTATTTGTTGAGAGAAGTGGTGAGAGCGCATAGCCAGATGGAGAGGTTGGTGTTGACGGATAGGGACGAGGAAGGAACGGTGGTGATGTATAGGGAGGGGCTGAAGGAGAGTAGGATTAGCATTGCGGAAGCAGCGCGTGGGGAGGAGTGGCCGGAGAAAAAAAGAACGGTGGTGCCAAGCGTGAGAATGAGGATGAGGCACGCAACGCGGCTGGAGCTCAAGAGTGGGTGCCGGGTGGAGGCAGCGACTTTAGTTGTGGTTAGGGCCCATGAATGTGGTGATGCGGAGGATACTGAGTTGGCAATGGGTGCTTTTGCTGGTGGGGTCTACGCAGAAGCCGTACAAGCACTTCTCGGTTATAAGGGCTACCTACTGGAAATGAATTCATTCTGAGCAAAAGATGAAATGAGTTTGTAATTGTAATTGGATTGTAAATAGCCAACAACTGTGTGATAGTTTGGTACTTCTTGTCATAACATAACTAATCTACCCAGTGGAAGCATCATGTTTCAATCCATCTCTCTACACGTGAAATTAGGACACCCTAAATGCTTCTCCCCGACGAATTTTCATCAGCAGGATACACTTGGATCTGTTTTCCTTGAAATGATAGGAAAGGAAAGGTTATGAGTTATGACATTATGCAACTTAAGGTCAAAAGTCACCCCCACATTGGATTGTTGATGATAAAATTCAACAATTCACCAGACATGTAGAACAAAGTTGGCCCATAGGTCATAATTCTGGGGGACAAATGCCTCCATACATCAAACCAACCAGCTTCTACGCTTTACACATCCAAATTCCAAATAGCAAAGCAGGCCTCAAGTAAAGTTCCAAATTCTTCCTAGTCATCCACCAGCAATTAACGAAAATGTGGGCATGAAGGTTGATAAGACCAAAGGTTGCCGGTGATGAGAAGGAAATAATTATTCGTAATTTTCCAAATGATCCAGCTATTTTGGTGTTTCTCCTTGACATTATTTACGCAAATGATACTACTTTGCTAATGGCTTTCAAGAGTAATATTACATAGCATCAAAGAATAATGTATAGAGTCCAGCATACATCAAAAAGATTTGCATTAATTCTCAAAAAAAAAAAAAAAGATTTGCATTCTGTGACTTCATTTTTGTGACAGTCAACTTCTAATTCTTTCTTCAAAAGATGTTCAGATGCAAACCATACATATATAGAAAAGAAAGTTATTACTTTCATTTTTCTTTACTAGGATAAGATAATATTCATACTTTATTCTGTTCTTACTAATTTGGGGCTAATTTAATCAAATAATAATAAGAACCTTTACTAAATAGAATCCTATTTGTTATAAAATCGAAACTACAATGTAAGAATATTTGGGAGAGGAGAATTCTTCTTATACAAAAAAATGGTGTATCTTACATCAAGTGAACCCTTCTATTTATAGTACATTTTAACCACCTAACACACATGTGACCAC
>JANZLD010000006.1:18876472-18891953 GCA_026413575.1 Erythroxylum carthagenense | reverse complement strand
TGAAGTTCATCACAGAAGGTTGCTAATTAATGGATCCAAACGGCAACGCACCGTTCGGTCAGATTCCGGCTGAACCAGATCATGATCAAGAGTTAACTGTGAATAGATAGATATCCACTTCTCTTTATTCTTTGTTAGCTTGGGGTACTAAGATAAATTAGTTATTTCGGTAAATAAAAAATAAAAGCGAAGCCGGATGGTGCCTCTGAAAATGGAGAGTAGAGATCACAGACTGGAAAAGGTCAGAAAGGTACAGGAAGAGAATCAGAATATTGTCCGCCTAAATTCAAACTGCCAATTTCCCTATTATGTTACCTGCAAATCAAGAAGACAAAAGAGTTAAATCTGTGAATCGGCTTTTGTAAATCTCATGGTGGCTTAGTACATATGTCCGGTGTGGTGAATCTGAGGTCAACCTCGTTAGGGAAGAGAACATTCACCCGAAAACAGTTTGACTGTCCCAATATAATAATGATACATTATGATGTCTCCTGCTGGCTAAATCAGCTGTGGATATTTGACTAGTTGTGGCATGATTATATACTCTCATATAAATGTATGATGGTGAAGAAGTGAGATCAACCATTCCCACAGAGAAGTTTTCGACACCCGTTGGCTAGATTATACCGTTGGTATATTTTCCACTTTCAGAATGGAATTAACTTATCAGTCATTTATTGAATTTTAAGAACATGATTGGAGAATTAATGGAACCAAATTCGATGTCGATCAAAATGGGCCAATTGGGAGTCAGTCAGAGATTCTTGTGTTTTAGACGAGGTCCACTACCAGTATCATGAAAAGGGAAAACACAACCAGATTCTTATGCATTACGCAGTAATCAATTGAAAAGGAAATCAATATTCAGCAAAGCCACGATTTTTTTTTTTTCACTCAACAATCAAATATCAACAATAAGTGTAACCAATCCTTTGAATTTCTTAAGTGCAATTTATTAGGATCTGACAAAACAGTCTCCTACTAAACCGGGGTTGTATACTACCAGAACTAGCATAAGAAAATCATCATGTGATCTGTGGTGCCACAACTAGTCCTAAAATGGTTAACCTTTTCCGCTTACGTCAACCAAATATACGAGAACGTAATTTCTTTTTTCCTTCGAGGAAAAAAAAATGCATAGATTTCACTCTTCTTCGCAAATTTTATGTTCAGATTCCTTGTCATTTTTCTCAACTGCTATACAATTTTATTAATTTCTCTAATGAATCCTCATTATTTGCCACAATATCCGCAACTTGTGAGCCATTCTTGTATATCTTGAAGCACGGAAGCGATGTTAGACCCTCTGATTTCGCCAAGTAGGGGTGGTGTTCAGCTTCCACCTGAAAAAACAGAGATAAAATTAACCATTACCACAAGTTATTTTCGTTAAGACTGTGGAACTAAAGTTGAACTAATGCAAACCTTTAGAAAGCTGACAGATTGGAATTTCTTGCATAAATGCTCCATTAGCTGCAACTCTTGCACATGATTTTTCTTCGTACAAAAGAGCACCACAGTCATTCCTGGTCAATTGTGTATCAAAAGTTCAACGTTGTCACACACAAGAAGCAACAATGATGTAGGTAACCATATGGAATTACCAGGTGAAATGACAAAGTGCCTGAAGCGTTCGTTCCTTGACACCGACACCACATTGTAACCTAATTTCAGGTCGTCGGCGTCTTCACCTCGTTGTTTCTTGATCTGTACTTGAGCCTGAAACAAGGCCCAACTCAGCTCCTCGTCTGCTGGAGTATCTCTTATCAACATCTCGTAATCTTGAATAGAGGCTTTCCATCTTTCAAGCTGAGTAAATGGAACGCGGGAATGAGACAAAACTAGACCCAAAAATCGAAAGCCTTTTTAAAAACTCCGTATCCAATTGCTTTTCCAGAATATGAACAATTCATCGTCGTACCAAAAGAAATTTAACTCTGAAGTGACCATCAATGTTTATCCTGGCGTATTTAAAAAAAAAAATTACCATGGCGTTAGAATCAGCCCGCCTGCGTCGGGCCTTAGTATAATTAGGCTGTAAACGAAGAGCTATAGTACAATCTTCCACAGCTTTTTCGTATTGGCCTAGTTTTGATCTACAGGCAGCTCGGTTGCATAGTAAAATTGAGTTGTGGGGTTCAAGTTCCAGTCCTTCACTGTATGCAACACAGGCTTTGGAGAATTTTGATGCTTTGAACAGCAGGTTACCACTCAACCTTGCTGATGCCACAGCTTTAGTCTTCTTGGCCACCGAACTGACTTCTCGGTTGGTTGGATCAAGTCGTTCTGCTTGCTGAATTAACGTCACAGCATCTTCAAACCTATTAACCAAAAACGTTAGTTAGGCATTTGTAGTCTCGTCAAGTTTTGTTGTATTTTGTGATTAAACCGTTCCCTTCTCTGTCATGAAACTGCGCTTCTTTAGTTACTTATCCCTACCCGAAATACCAACCTGCCCGCGGCCAAATAAACCTCCGCTCCAGTGATTAACAGATGACAGGAACATGTCTGACCAAATAACTTAGTTATAGAATCGATGCAAAACTTGGATCCCTTTTGGTAGGTTGCGTAGGCATCTTCATGTCTGAGGAGTCTCAGAAGTGCCTCGGCTTGCATAGAGTGTACCTAATGTCAATTATAGAACTACTAAGTTGCTTGTGCGCGGAATGTAACCACTAGAAATGAATAAAGTAGATAACTTGGCCTTTGCTGTAAAGGAGCTAACCTGTGGAGCTGAATCTGCACCTGTGGAGATTGCGCATTCAGTCTTCTTCAATAAAATGTTCCAATCTTTTAATTTTTTAGCTTCGGCACATCCTTTTAGGTGCTTTTGAAGAGCCTGAGCTTGAGCAACTTCTTTGCGGTCAGCACTAGCTCCTGAGTTTTTGTAGTGATATAATGCTTTATCTGCTTCGCCAAGCCTGCAGGACTCAATTCCAAGGAATCACACGTTGTAATATGAACAATTCAAATTCAATTTAGGTACCTCTGTTGAAAAGGTACCTGAAATATAGTGTCCCCAGTCGGTAATGAGCTCTTTTGTAAGACGGATCTATCCTTATTGCCTCATTGCACTCTGTGACAGCATCTATAAGGCGACCTAACCCTATCAAAGCAGCACTTTTGTTGCTTCGATACGTTGCCTTACTCGAATCGAGTGCGATTGATCGGTCATACAGAGCTAGTGCCTCTGAAAATCGTCCTTGCTTGTATTTTTCATTTCCCATGTTCTTCAAAGCTTCAGGATCCGTTGTATTCATCATATATTGAGACTGTGTAAACTCTCCACTAGGCTGCCTCATAATATTTCCCATAAGACCATTACCGCCAAATTTAGGAAGGTCTTTACTTGCTCGAGGAGCCGATGTTGTAGGACTTTTGTTTCCGGTAACATTCCCGTTCCCACGTTGCGATAAGTTACCCAAATGGCCTAATAGCCATACATTGCCTGATGTGGGTCGAAGCACAGGCTTGCCGTCAATGGTTTTCTGACTAGTTGCGACAATCGGGACTAGCTCTCTGGACCGATTTATGGAGTCTTTTCTTGGCTTACCCCCATTAGGTTGGCATACTCTGTTTTGTGCTGAACTTGACGAAGATGACGCCGAACTTCTTGCAACATCCGAGACCGATACTAGCCTGTCTTCATTCTTAAGGTTAGATTTTGGAGTAGGAGAAACCAAATTCCGCCTCCCAGTGTGTTTTGGGTCAACTTTTGGCGAAGATTTGGACAACTTGGAGGAGTGGACGAAGGAAGTTTCAGGTTTGGCTCGCTGCTGCTTGGAATTTGCCACAGGAAGCTTCTTCAGATAATCGAATTTCGAGATCTTTAAGGTATTGTTGCTGGTCTCTGCGGAAAGTGAGTAAACAGATGTCCTCCGAGACTGTAGTATACGTCGATGAAAAAACACTCCCATGAGACCACAACCCGATTGGCTTTGATTCACTCTTCCCATTTTTCAATTCTCTGCTTTGTCTTAAGCCAATAGTTTATAGAAGAAATGATTCACCCAACTCTGAAGCAGTTGAAATTGTCAGGACAGGAATGCAAGTGCAAGAGTGATGTACATTTGCACAAGTTGGACAAGAAATTAATGAAACAATGGTTTACAAACTTGGGGGACAAACCATCGAAGGAATCTGAAAATTTGCGAGAAAAGAGAGGGGTAATGACTGATTTGCTAGCTTGAGTGAGAAGGGTTCAGTGGCAATAGGCTTAAATCCCGAGGAATTGTACGTATATAAACTTGGCGGAAGTCCCTCGACTAGGGACTAGAGTGGCCTCCAAGAAACCAACTTTTTTACTTTTGGATGTGGAGAGTTTGCGTTGGGTTGGGTCTCTATTTAAAGATTTAATATTTAGAACCTGTGGACAAAGAAGGGAGCATCTGTTATAGAGAAATCAATAATAATAATAATAATAATAATAATTGTATGACCGGTACACTTTTCTTTATCAGCTCAGGATGAAATATAATAAAACAAAGGAAAAAGGGGCAAAAATAAAGAAGGTAAAAGGGCGTTTCTGTTCAAAGTTTGCAACTTAAAAAAGCGCATGGATAGTAGACAACGCAAGCAACCTGTTGGGTTGGCCCCCATGCAATGTTGAAAGACACAGAATATTTTTGTTGTGATGTGTGTAATGTGCATTTTCCATTTCCAGTTAAAAACAATAGTTTTGTTTCCTGGTACTAGGCTACCAGTTAATTCCTAACGAGACAACATAATCGAGGTGATTCAAAGCAACTGGCTTTGCGTCCTTGAATTTTTCTTCCCATTAGACGGTTAACTATATCAAACCTATATAATTTTGAATTTTGTTACATAAGTTTCTATCATTCTAAAGTAAATTAGTTTCTAACAATATGTTCAAAATTAAATTATAATATTAATCAATTATCTTAATGAAAGGGCAACTAATTGCTAAGTAAGTGAGATTTATATTTAATTATAATCACAATTTCATAATATTAAATAACAAAATATTAGAAAAATAACGTGTACTTGTGCTTATCAAAATAAGGAAACACGTTAAATTTAAAGTCTTAGATATCTTTTTTTAATATTAGAAAGCAACACATGGAGAATCTCACTTATTAAATTCATCTGCCTCACTTTTGGCCATGCGCATTAACAAACTAAAAAGTTCAAAAGACAAATTCAAGTTTCAAAATTTTTAAGTTAACAATCTAAAAGGTTAAACTACTTTCGCGGATCATTTTTGTTTCTTTGAGTATTTATACTTCTTCCATATTAAGTCGTCATTGAAACTCATACACAATTATCTATGAATGATTTAGATTAAAGAGAAGATGCAACCGTGCGTTGATTAGTTTTATTGGAAAACAAATTAACTTTGGTGTTGCCAAAATCTAATAAGTAGTAATAGATTCAAGACTGAAAAAGAAAGGCCATCTTCCAACCGAAAGCAAAAGCTTTGAGTGAAGGGCGTTGAAACGTAATTAAGCCAAAAGGGGAAACACGAAACTTCTTGCTATTCGGGAGATAAGGTTGCAGCAGCCATCCTGTCCATTATTTCCTTGCTTAGTTGGAAATGAAACCATCAGGCTCTTAGCTTTCATTTTCAAGTTTTGATACAATTCCGGAAAAGGGGCTGGTCATTGTGCAATTATTGGGTGAAAGTTGGCAACAATTTCTCCTCTTAGAAATGCGTGAAAAGCCCAAAATGTGAAGGAACATTACGCATTTTGGTGATTAAATTGGATGCTCGTTGCTATAAACGAGCGATAGCCGGTGATGTTACGTTGCTGTCTTCTTGGTTCGAAGTGCTTACTCCCGTCTCTTGGTCAAAGTATGTGTATATTTTAATTTTAAAAAAAATAAGTAGGTATATATTTTAGGAATAACTGTTAAATATAATATTCCTACTTAAAGAAGAAATTCCAATACTGAATTGAAAACAATTATTTTCGGGTTGTCAGCAAGAATTTTTGGTATTTCACACAGCAAATGGTGACATATGGAATAATGAGCTAGTTGGGGATATGAATTTCTTGTACCTTATTTCCTGCTCAGTTCTGACCAACTCTTCTTGTGTTCTACTTCTATCTCCCTTTCCTTTATTCCGAATAATGCGGGGTTTGGTAGCAGCTTATTTATTATCGCATTGTGCGACAGTAACAAGTGTTAAAGGTATCCATGCAAAACAGACCGAGACTTTAAAAAAGAAGACTCTGAGCCATCCCTCCTCGTAGAACCCTGCCAAGTCGGTGCCGGCTAATAAGCCATCCCCTACCAACTCCTTTTATTAACATCCCAGCTTTAGACGGCATCTGTAAAAATTTTGATCAGCCTCAACTCGGGCGGGAATCAGTACTTGGTGTTTATTCGTATATAATACTAATATTAATTTGGCTTACTTAGAATTGTATTAAATTAAACTAGTTCCAAGCAGTTGCAATATTAATCGCTACGATCAGAAAAATAAAATCATAATTACATACATCATGCTTGACATTTGTGATAAGTAACAAATTTAGAGTTTCCAGACGTTCGGTCTCATAATCGCTTGGTTTTCTGGGAGAATCCAAAGCAACTGCGGACGTCCAGTTCGAGGGTTAATGTTTAATACGTTCTTAAGAGAGAAATTTGACCAAATAACTGACAGATCAGAAACTTGAATTTCTGATAATTATTCTGCAGTAACAACTAGGAGTCAATTATTAAATTATTGATCCAAGTCAAACGATGCTTTGCAAATTTAATCCTTGTATGATCTGCTTGATAATTGTTATCTGTTAGACTTTTGCTTAGTAAGAGTCATGCATTTGAACATATGGCAATCAGTTGAGCAGCAATGATGGGTTTTGGATCTAAGCCAGCTGGTTAACTGCTGTGCAAAGCGTTCACGAAACGAAACAGACTGTACTACAGAAAGTCATGATGCACTGCGAGATTTTTGTGGTTCTAGACAAGAGGTGAGGTTTATAAGATAAATTTAATAGCATTTTGTACGCTCCAATAAAGGAAAAAATGTCATGATTTAACTTTTCCGTACCACAAGTGTTTTAATTCCCATAACATTCTTTTCACGTAGGGTAATTATCCATTAATTGCTCTTTTGGCGGACAAAAAGAGAAACTTCCTCTTTCTGTTTTTACGCGAGAACATGGGGTAGGAGGACCAAAATTAGGGAGGCAGATGAGATGTAGAAAAACACTAGAGAATCAAGGTGCCCGCCCAGTTCTATAAAACCTAGTCAAAGTTTGCCAATAATGATGCCAGTATCCTGTCTATTTCCACTTGTACGTCAAAAAGAGCTTTAAATAACAGAAAATATAATTATAAGTATAATTATTGTTATTTTTTATTAAGGCAACAAAATTTATATTATTAAATAAAGTGGTATTGTTATAGGTGTAAGGTAATATTTTTTTATTAGACAATAAAATGAATAATGTTCTCTAAAATTTTAACTAAAGCAATAAATCGGTTTCAAACTATGGCAACAGTATTGAATGTATATAATAACAATTTGAACCTTTACAAGGCACTGAATTGGATTTTCTAGGCAATATTATCTAATAACAAAAATAACCGTTTTTCCTTTCATTAGCAACAAAATACATTAATTTTCATGAAGACACCAATATATAATATTGAAAGTAATCACACATACATTAATATATGTCCTAAAATATATACTGTCAAATGGTAATGACCAAAAGACTTCATTTATATATGTTATTATATAATTTGTCACAAAGATCTGCTTTGAACTCGAACTTTTACAGCAAGTTGCACCCACCTTTGTACGACAATCCCACTTAGGTTCGTTTAAGCAAAGATTCATCTTTCTCACGTAAATATCGCCGAATAATTCCATTAGCTCTCGAACATCTCACGCACATATAGGTGTTTATAGTATTTCTCTCACACACAAAATAACACAAGTGTATAACAGAGTAAAGAAAGCAACAAGAGATATATAGCCAAATTCATCAACCCTCAACAAAATGTTAACAAAAGACATAAGTACCTCCTTTTCGAAGCACTTACAAGGAACCCCTACTTGAAGCTCTTACAAGAAACCCCCTACTTGAAGCCTTTACAATGAGAACTCCCTCAAAAGCTCTCAACTCTCAAAGCTCTCTCCTTTGAGTGATTTCTCTCAATAAGTGAATGACTCAATGATTGAATGAACAGCTCTCAACTCTAATGAGCTATTTATAGGAATCTCTAGATGATTAAGTTGGAATCCTAATAGAACTATACTAGCTAAGATCACAATCTAATCCTTATCAGATTACATCAAACTAACTAATAGATGACATCCTCATCTAATTAGGACTTTATCTAATAGGATTAAGTTACATCACATTAACAAGATAAAAGATTACACTATCTAGAAGTGATTGTCCTTATTCACGAAGATCTCTTTTATCTTCAAATGATCTTTCCACCTGATCTTTATCTCTTAATGTTGATGTTCATGCACTTTACGCCACGTCATCATAAGCTACATCATGCATAATTATCATGTCACTACTGATGTGTTTTCCAAGTCACTATGACCTATCCACGCATAGGTTCATCAATACACATCCAAGGACAAGTTCATCTTCTGTGATCAAGCTCACTAATAATGCAGTCTCGTCGCTCCATGACTAAGTACAACTTATAACCCGAGTTAGTACAAAACCTCGCATACTTTACATACCTTTGACCTGCCTCGCCAAATTCAAGTACTTATGTGTCTTGTTACATTCACATGGCTTCGAGCATCTTCGCAGGGGTCTCGCATGCCGTTGTACATTCTCATGCACTATTGAGTCTCGCATGACTTAATTCACTAACTCCATGCAACCTTGCATCCGAATCTCATGTCTCGTTGAAGATTTTCGCCAATACGCGCCTACGCGTGCCCATGTGTATCAAATCTAGCCTACTCTCAAGATCTTCACTGATACTTTTCGCATCCCCCGCCTACTTTACAAGTTGGGTTTCCCTCGCCAACTCGCAAGACTTCACCTTATTTCCTTGTCAATACGCCTTCCTTGTGCCAACCTACATGCTAAGCATTGGTCAAGGCTCACCAACACTTGCACGATTCCACAATCTGGATTTTGGGGTCTAACAAATGACCCCTACTAGAAGAATTTGAAGCCCTCATCAAAATAATCTGTGGGCACTCCTTCATAAGCGATTCCCTCAAAGACTCCTTCGCTAACTGTCGAAGACTAGAGCAAGCCTTCTCTTCCATTGGCACTTTTCCCATGTACCATCTCCTCTTTCCATCAAGTTTTTTTTGCATGGGTCCTCCTCCACGAGGCTCATAACATTCAAATAGACGATGTTGTTAATGGATCATTCCCTCAAGTAGTCTTCATCGCTCCCTCCTTTGTTCTTTATGACTATGAAATTCATCTGCTCCTCGCCCTTCTTCCTCTTCGGGCATTCTTGAGTATAATGCGACCCCTCATAGATGAAGCATGTAACCTTCACCTTCGATTGCTTCTTCTTATGTTGAGAAGATTCTCCTACCTTCTCTTTGCCTTTCTCCTTGCCATCCCGGATTCTACCATTTTTCTTGCCCTCTTTGTTAGGTTAAGTTGCGGTGGCAATTGGAGATTCACCAAAGCATCTACCGCCGTTATTGCGCTAGGGAGGTCCTTCGCGTTTTGCCTCTGAAGCTCTATTTGTGCCCAACCTTGCATGCTGCTAATGAAGTTAAACAACTTTTCTTCCTTTGACATATTCCGCATGTCCAACATCACCGATGTGAACTTCCTTCTACACTCCCTTACTGAGCCATCTTGTTTCAACCCCTTCAAATCTTCCCTCGCGAGCCATGAAGTGTTATTGGGTAGGAACTGATTTGTTAGCTCCTTCTTCATCTTCTCTCAAGTGCCGATGGGAGGTCTCCCTACACTTATGTTATTGGAAGTTCTCGTTCTTCACCATAGCTTAGCATCACCCACCATTTGCATTGTTGTGATTGACACCTTCTTCAAGTCTGCCACTTTTATTTCTACAAAGTACTGCTCTATGTCTCACAGAAAATTTTCGAGCTCTTTAGCACTGTACTTGCCATTGAAAACTTATGACTCTTGCACCTTCACCATAATACTTTCCACTAGGAAACCCGTCTCATGCTTTGCTATTGCACGCTTGAGCACCAGCAGATCGTAGCTCATCTCCTTATGAGCCTTCTTCTATTCCTAGCACTCTCATAGTTGCTTGAAGCTCCTTCTCCAAGGTTGCAATACATTCCAACGAATGAACTTCTCCCTCATCCGTTGGGGCTAGACACTCAAGAATCGCCTCTATTTTGGTAACCCTTTCCATTAGATTACTTCCACCAATCATCGCTTTAGATTGGCTCTAATGCTAGCTGTCACAAAGGTCTGATTTGAACTTAAACTTTTACTATAAGTTGTGCCCACCTTCGCACGACAATCCTACTTAGGTCCTCTTAAGCAAGATTCATCCTTCTCATGTGAATGTCGCCGAACATTTCCGTTAGTCCTCAAACACCTCATGCGCATACAAGTATTTAAAGTGTTTCTCTCAAACACAAAATAACACAAGTGTATAATAGAGTAAAGAAAGCAACAAGAGATATATAGTCAAAGCTAATCTTTCATTAACCCTCAACAAAATGTTAACAAAAGATATAATTACCTCCTTCTCGAAGAACTTACAAGGAACTCCTTACTTGAAGCCCTTACAAGGAACTTCTTTCTCGAAGCCCTTACAATGAGAACTCCTCTAAAAGCTCTCAACTCTCAAAGCTCTCTTCTCTGAGTGATTTCTCTCACATGACTCAATGATTGAATGAATAGCTCTGAACTCTAATGAGCTATTTATAGGCATCTCTAGATGACTAAGTTAGAATCCTAATAGAACTATACTAGCTAAGATCACATACTTAACCTTATCAAATTATATCAAACTAACTAATAGATGACATTCCCATCCAATTAGAACTTCATCTAATAGGATTAAGTTACATCACATTAATAAGATAAATGATTACACTATCTAGGAATGATTATCCTTATCCATGAAAATACCTCTATCTTCAGATGATCCTTCCACCTGATCTTTATTTCTTAATGCTGATGTTTATCTACTGTGATCTTATCCGTCATGTCATCATGTGCTACTTCATTCACAATTGCCACGTCACTGCTGATACGTTTTCCAAGTCATTATGACCTATCCGCACATAGGTCCATCAATGCACGTCTATGGATAAGTCCATCTTCCATGATCAAGCTCACTTATGGTGTAATCTCGTTGCTCCATGACTAAGTATAAATTACAATGCGAGTTAGTATAAAACCTCACATATTTTATATACCTTCGACTTGTCTCACCGAAGTCAAGTGCTTCTGTGTCTTGTCGTGCTCGCATGCCTTCGCACATCCTTACGGGGTCTCGCATTCCTTTGTGCATTCTCACACACTATCGAGTCTCGCATGACTTAGTTCACCAACTTTATGCAGCCTCGCATCTGAATCTCATATCTGACGAAGATTTCCGCCAATGTACGCATATTCATGCCCACGTGTATTGGATTTAGCCTACTCTCGGGATCTTCGCCGATACTTCTCGCATTCCTTGCCTACTTCGCAAGTTTCTCGAGTTTTGCTTGCCAACTCACAAAAGTTCGCCTTACTTCCTCGTCAACAAGCCTTCCTCGTGCCGATTTGCGTGTCAAGTATTGGTCAAGGCTCGTCAATACTTGCACGATTCCGCAGTCTGGACTTAGGGGTCTATCATAGTCTATAATAAAATTCTATGTTTAACATATTCAAAATATAATAGCCAAAAATTATTAGCTAAAATAAGACCTATATTTTTTTTTTTCTGATCCATATGGAATATAACTGTGTCAACTAAAAAGCATGGATCGAATCTCGTCTTGTTTGGGTTGCCTTACATATTGTTACTTAAGCACACCCTGTGGGTCAAATATTTAGCCACAGGCTTGTATACGTGAAAGCCTCTCGGCAATATTGTCTCCAAAATCCAAACTCTAAATCACTAGCTGGCAAAAAACAAAACATTAGGAAAGAAAAACACATGTCACTAAAAAAGATAATGAGAAGATCTTTTGGAAATTATTAATCAATCGACAGCAAACACTTTCAGATATACACAAGGCAGTGCAAGGCACAAGCCAATTATCTCGTCTCATGTCTCTTTCTTTGTATACTACATTTTACTTTGTGAATTGGTCCATTTCTTTAACTTAAAAAAGGAGCACGTATACTCTTTTTCTCCACTGGGATGTTACAATTATGGTATGAGGCTTGGGATAGGCTGATGTTCATGCGAGGTTGAAGGACACGATAACAGTAAAGAAAATAACCGATGGTGGCAACCATAGCACGTGGAATTCAGGAGTGGCCAATGGTTCTCTTTGATCCAAAGCGTAAAAGATGAAAAGACAAGAAGCGTAGGGCGGGTGGAAAGGGCCGCACGTGCATTTTACGCAAAGAAAAAGCATGTGTTCACGTGAAGCAGAACCTGAACTCCCTTCAAAACCTCCCAAGCTTCAGGAGTCAGCATATGACTGGGGACCCCTAATTGGCAACATCCTCAACATTGGGATCGACCTGAACACGACATTCTGGGTTCATGTCACTTGTATCTATGCTCTTCCTTCATAATGTCAGCAATCCATATCACAGTTAAGCCGCATTATCCTATAAAAATCATACTCAAATTCAAAAACAATTTTCCTGCTAGATAATGGCGTTGACAACACGTTCCACTTGCCAACTTTACTGTCATTATTGAGAGAAGCTTTGTTAATCCAAAGCGAAGAAGCAATCATTTTATGGTTAATTTTTACGTTTCAGCATGCAAGTCTAGTACAGCTAACACCAGTACAGGAGGGAGAACAAAGTAGCTTGAAGTTGCAGTTGGTATATAGTTTTCGTTATTTGAAATTCGTGAGAACAGGCTTATTTCAACACGCTTGTTCTTCAAGCATGTCAGCTTCAATTCTTCTTCAAATCATTTTGTTCTTCATTTTGAAGTTAAAACACTCTATTGATAAGATGCTTACATCAAGATTATCAAGTCATCCTTCAGTTTCCAATTGACAACTTCGAGTTTAAAACCAGGGTGCATTATAGTTTAGCCACATATTCTTTTAAACCTTTTTATGTTGATAATTCTTGAGAAATCGTCAACTTCAAAGTTGAATATTTAAATATGAAAAAAATCTTAATTTTGGATATTGATATAATTTTAAGAGTAAAAGATAGATATCTTCTCTTTAATTTAATAAATTTTAACTTTTTAAAAATCTCAAAAAAATCTTTTGAGTTTTGGTTTTCCAATAAAAATCCTTTCTCTTAGGCTCAATTAAAAAATAATGCAAAAATACAAGAATATCATATATGGAGTAATGAAATATTTATGATATAATAACTAAACTCAGCTTTTAAATTCGATTCAAACAAATTAAATTTTGCTTAAATTATCAATTTGAAATAATTATAATAAATCAATGGTTTGAGTTGGATCTAATTAGCGTGGTTCAAGTCTAAGAAATAGGTTAAATCATTATAAAATAATATTTAACTAATTCACGTGTGATACTCTTGTTACATTTTTTATCTTTATTTTTTAACCAAAGTCTAAAACAAGAACTTTTAGAAATTAAAAATTATAAGATTTTTTTTTAAATTTAAAGATTAATATGTTTTTCTAGAATTTCTTAAACCATAGAAAAACTTCGTATCTTTTACCTTAATTTTGATTTTTATTAAGAAAATTCAATTCTACTCATACATACTAAGCATAGTGATAATTCTTTCAAAAATTAACTACCCAATTGAATTAAGATACAATTTAAAATTTTTTGCTTCCAAACAATAAGTAAAAGGAACTCGGTTCCTTGGATGTACCATCAACATGTACAACGTAAGCTAGCCCAATTGAAGGATTGATATTTATCATTAAAATTTTTTCAACAAATTAATTACTGACATAGATAGAAATGCATATTGGATGCAAATCTTCAATCATATTATACTTCATTAATGTAACATATATCAACACATACTAAAATTATATAACTTTTTATGGACTCCAAGCAATAATGCTCACAAAATCAATAAGAACACTCAACCAATATCAAATTACTTAAATAATATAGATGACTGAAAGATAAATTGAACATAAGATTTTAACGTGAAAAATTCTTTAGAGTAAAGATAACAACAACAAGACAAACTGATAAGAAAGATCCACTAACTAAAAATAACAAGATATAAGTGCTTAAGGTTTCGAGCTATTGATTCTAACTCAAGAACCCTCATAAGAAAACTATAACTAATGTCTCTTAGCTTTAGGATTGAGCACAAATTGATGCGCGTGCGCGCGCACACACACACACACACACACACATGCCAATACTACTTCCAAACTAATCTTATAAATCAAACTCCAATAAAATTGTAGCTACATAATGTAATTTGGACTTTAAAACTCTTCTTTTATTGAGTATTTCTAACCCATGCAACTTCTACCTCTTAATAAGCCTTTTAATTCGCAAAAGATAAGGTTCTTCTATTGCACTTGGTTGCCTACACGGCTATATTCGATGACCAAGTTAGAATTTTAAGCCTCAAAACTTGATGTCACAAAATACATGATTGCAGTGACTTGCACAATCATCAAACACAACCGTGTCCACCAATAACACTAGTATGTGCTTTAAAAACATCTTCCAATCATCAATTTTGGCCTCCAATCTGGTTAATCTTTGTTCCTTTTAATTTATGAAAGCAGCAAATAATTCCAGAGCTCAAATTTAATGGTATTAGATAAATAAATGTTTATTATCAGAGCATGGTTTTTACATTTTCAAAAGTGTTGGTTCTATTTTCAAAAAGTTCATGAGCTTTAGGAGTCGAGTATGGGTGTCGAAAGTCTTTGGTCGAAAAGTTGAGTCTTGGATCGTTAAGTTGACATCCTTAATGGTTAGATGATTTCGGCCTTGATCAGAGTACTTGTTGACATTCTTTAGGATGTTTGAGATATCAGATAAGCTATACTTAGTCCGATCTATTTTATTAAACAAGATTTTTTCTATAACTTTATAGTGATAGCATGGTTGGACGAAGGGGGGAAGTCGTCGCAAGGTTAGACCTTGGCGACCCGAGCCAGAGGAACATAGCACTGAAGCAGTCGCAGAACCAGCGGTTGCTAGCTCTTCGACTTATAGGCAACCTCACACTGTAACACTATCGACGGTAGTACAACCAAATTTACCATCGGCGCCGAGGGAGGCTTTGTAGTAGGTGATGACATGGTAGGCATAGTACATTACGCAACAGTAGCCTGGGGCTAGAGCGTCATAGATGTCACAAGTACCGCCACCACAGTAGCCAGTAGTTGTTGGATCGGAAAAAGAAAATATGCTTAGTTTGGAGAAACGATAGATTTCAAAACTTTTTAAGAAATCATCTTGCAGCGGAAGCAATATATCCAAATC
>JANZLD010000006.1:18846628-18862361 GCA_026413575.1 Erythroxylum carthagenense | reverse complement strand
AGGCCAAAATAATACTCAATGAATAAATGCAGTAAAATTCCTATCCTGTCACAATTACCAAAATGCTCATCGCATCGATAACGGGATGCTGCAAATACTATTTAATAAAAGAACCTTAATACAAATTAATCTTTAATGGATCTAATAACAACCCCAAAAATCACTTATCCAATATTCCAGTGCCATTGGGCAGTAATTTTCGGTACCGGAAACCAATCAGTCCACCACTTGGCGATTTTTCCGATCCGGAAATTCTCTCCGAAAATTTCCAGAAAAATTTCTAAATTTCCCCAAAAATAGAAAACATATAACAATTCACTCCAAATAAAATTTCAAGCACAAAAATCACATTTTTCACAACAAATTCACATTTAGGCACATATATCAGGAAATGCCATGAATGCATGTACAATCATGTGCATGTGCAAAAATTATTATTCATATATATTTAGAGGCCATCTAATGTATGAACATGCCGAGATATGTTTCTAAACTCCTAACCTGTCCCAAATGACCAATTTACCCTTCCCATCGGTGATGGGATGTTACAGATTCTATCGTTTGAAGGGTCAAAAATGGAGCAGACGATAGGTATAGAAGAAAGCAAATGAAAAAGCAGACGAATGGGAAAAAGCAGATGAATCAGAAAAATTGCTATAATTTTCACTAAAGATATTAGATTGAGGTGTTCTTTAGAGGGTTTTAAAGAAGACTTCAAGATCTACAACTTTTATGAAAACCTTGAAGACAAATTCTATCATTTGAGAGGTCAAAAATGGACCAGACTTTAGTATACAGAAGGTCAAACATTAAAGAAGTAGAAGGTCAAACATAGACGATATGACGTCATCACAAACGATATAACATCATCACAGATGATACTATCTATATTTCCGAATATCTCCACTTATAAAGACCATAACTTTCAATTCAAATGTCCAAAATTTCATATTATATACCGTTGGAAAGCTAAGAGAAAGAATTAAAACTTTATAGAAGACAACTTTATCTAATTCCTCCTAGATTAGTCCAGAGTTTCCCTTGAAGTCCGAACAGGAATTTTCCATTCATCCATCAATGTTCTACACCTAGTTCTCTACTTCATGACAAATTTTGAGATTCTTAAAGGCAAAATTTAAATTTGATGTCTTCATAAAAAATGTATCCATATGTCTTTAGTTTAATCCAAAGAAAGAATCGTCTCATTTAGATAACTAGATAAAAATTTATGGCTAAAATACTTAAACAAATTTAGTGAACATTTTTCAGATCAACTACCCATTTTGTCTCTAAATCTTTCCTTAACACAACTCATACCAAGATCACCTTTTCTACTTCATTTACTCCTCATTCTCAACTTCATTTCAAGTCAATATCATCCATAAAGAAAATTATAGCCTATGATTAGTCATGAACACCAATAACAGAACATACACATATATACATATTCTTCATCAACTTACTACACATATTCAACTTCATTTTTTTGCTTTCATTTTACTTCTAACTTTCACCTTAATTTTTCCCATTTCATAATCTCTTATCCACCAAAACACCAAAGCAAATCATGAATCTATCCACATTTCTCATTCACTACTTTACTCTTGTCTATCATTTCTTGGTTCAAGAATTTTCATTCATTTGTTCTTTACTCATGACTAATTGCCAAACATTTCTCATGTAATAGTTCTAATCTTCTAAGAAAAGTTTGGGGTCCAACAAAAAGTACTTGTTACTTCCTAAGGAATCCTCCTTAATGAGACCACAAATGTCAAAGTGCACTAATTGCAACTTAGTCTTCCTTTTGGTAGACCTTTTCTAAAAAGGCATTCGATGTTGCTTTTTAGTCTCGAAATGATCATAAAGTTTGAGAGAAATAATGATTTTTACGGGGTTGAGTGATTTTCTAGTTAGAAATTTAATCTTCTTCTCACTAACTTGTCCTAATCTATGATGCCAAAAATTTGGAGAAGTATTCTCCTCAATGGCATACAGTTCTCCAGCACACTCCTTTAAGTGTGTCTTATATAAGTTGTAAGACAGTCCACTATAAATAACTATTAATTTTCCTTTCGAAAACTTTCATTTCCTATCGCCAAAAGTGTGATGATATCCTTCTTGTTCGAACATATTCGTTGATAATAAATTAAGGCACAAGCCAAAAATGTGTCATATAACTCTCAATATCAATATACATATAACATTAGTTTG
This sequence comes from Erythroxylum carthagenense, assembly GCA_026413575.1. Lineage (NCBI taxonomy): Eukaryota > Viridiplantae > Streptophyta > Magnoliopsida > Malpighiales > Erythroxylaceae > Erythroxylum > Erythroxylum carthagenense. The sequence goes on along the minus strand of JANZLD010000006.1, from coordinate 18,860,150 downwards.
AGCTTAAATGATACCTATACCAATGATGCTACTGGAGCTTTAATTTTATATCTTCACACTTCCAAAATCACCATTCTTGTAACTAGTAAAGTATTCCCTCTTTGAAACAAAATGGTAAGAACCTTTATATTAATAAGCCATTTAGAATCTGAGTAACTAATATGAAGACACTGGTCGCACAAATCAGTGATGCCTGATGCCATTGTTTTAGTTTTATGGGTGTCTCCATCTTTCTAGTTATCTTGCTTCTTTTAGTCTCTCTTCAATTTGTTGTAGGATTTCTTCATATGACTAGGTTTGGTACAATAACATATCCTAATCTCCTTTCCATCTCTAGACTTATACTTGTTATTAGATTTGCCTATCCTTTTAGAACATTTACTCTTATTTCTTCCTCTATTTTTTTTACAAGAAAAGCTTGTATATTGTTAAAGCAGATCTCCTTCCTCTTAATCTCTTCATTAAACATGCTCTCTGTGATTATATCCAAAGAAAACATAACATCTAGAGTAGAGTTGCTAATAGTCACAACCAAGGTTTCCTAACTATCCAACACGAAACTCAATAGGAACAAAGCTTGTAGCTCATCATCAAGGATGATCTTCCTAATAGTCATCTTGTTGATGATATCCTGAAAATCACTGAGATGCTTAGACATTAAATTTCCATCCTTCAACGTAAGGTTTATAAGCTTTTTGATCAGTAAGGCTTTGTTGTGAACAATCTTTCTCTTATAAAGACCTTTAAATTTCTTTAATAACTCAAAAAAATCTGTCTCTTTGGACATATGGTTAAATATGACGATATCAACCTATTGTGTAATAGTTTCCAAGGTTTTTCACTTCATCTTTTCCCTTTATTTATCTACCATCTTCTCCTATTTAGAAGAAATATTGTCTTTTATACGTTTTTCCATATGGACTGGATCATAGAGATCTTTAACTTAACCATAGAGCTATTCCCACTTTCTATACGTAAGACTCTGATGCTAGTTGTTGAACTCCAAGTAATAATACCCGTAAGATCAACAAGAACACTCAGTTAATATCAAATTACTTGAACAATATATATGACTGAAAGATAAATTGAACACATAATTTTAACGTGAGAAGTCCTGTAGTATAGAGGTAAAACTATAGGACAAACCAATAAGAAAATTCTAGTAAATAAAAAACATCAAGATGTAAGTATTTAAGGTTTTAAACAATTGACTCTAACTCAAGAACACTTCACAAAGCAGCCATAGCTAATATTTCTTAGCTCTAAGAGTAAGTACAAATTGACACACACACACACACACACACACACACATACACGAATACTCTCCTAGATTAATCCTAGAAATCAAACCTTAATAAAACTATAGTTAAATTATGTTATTTGAACTCTAAAACTCTTCTTTTGTCTAGTATTTTTGTCTCATGCTACTTTTGCCTCTTAACAAGCCTTTTAAGTCTCAATTTGGAGTACCTTATCTGTTTATATAGTAATTTATGATCAAGTCCTATGTACGATTTTCATGCAGAATGGAAACCGTACTTTGTAACCAACTTATGCTCAAAATTTCTTGACATCTTTTCTCCTTCATATACATTACCACGCCGATCTTTCCAAGAACTTATACAACATGCCATGATTCCGCTTTCGCATAGCCTTTCCTCTTTTTGTTGACAGTACTAGCATAATTGCAATGTGCCTATTTTATGAAAGAACAGGACAAAAGAGTAGCCCCACGATTAAAAAAGTTGAAGATCCAAGAGAAAAGAGGACAAAAAATGAGATGTAAATATACAGCCTCCACTGGTACGTACCAAGAACTCATCCAGATATTTGTAAACAAATTATTATCATTTAAGTCTATTCTTGGCCATTATCATAGGCCTCTGAAGAAACTAAAAGGTAGATGATTCGATGATCTCGAGAAATCGTATCAAATAATTTACATTTCAGAAATCAAGGTACCCCTTTCCTTGGAAAGATTAAACAGAACTAGGAAAGCAAGAAAATAGATAAGATCCAAGAGATAAAGTTGAACTGTTGCCAAACCAAGATAAATGTCAATTCAAACTTGAGGCCCTACTACTTAAAAGGATTTCATGGCATTCTGAGGCTAGGGAATGAGGATGCAACTATGGATAGAGACATAGAGTACTAAAATGCTTATAATGCAACAACAATGAGTATGCGACTTTGAATAGGCCATGGAAAGCAGCTACAAAGTATGGGATAAAACTTTGGCCCAGAAAAATAAGAACTTCCGACTAGTCAATGACAAATCTCTGCCTACGAAGGCATGTAGATTCATTTTCATGTTGTTCACATACTATTAACTAGTAGAATGATCAAAGATCTGTGTGTTTAAGTTGCTTCGTTAAAACATATGGTCTGTGTGTTTAAGTTGCTTCTTTAAAACATATGAAGTAAACTTCGCTAGACAACGTAATACTTCGATTTAAGAAATTAAATAGACATGATCATATTAAATATGTGGTCATCAATAAGTATAATAAAATAAGTAGTCTCGTATCTCATATTCATTGAGTACAATTGTCTTAATGAATGAATTATAATAATTCAATAACTTTTTCTTTTACCCAACAATTTTTGTATTATTTTTTAGTTGAACAAATATTTACAAGTAAACAATTTTACTCTATTTAAATTTTTTAAAAGTCCTTTGACTATTCCATTTACAAGACCCTTTATGATTAAATATGATATATAAGTCACAAATTAGCATTAATATTATGAGCACTAGATGAAATAAATAAAGAAAACCAATTTTATTTGTCTAATAAATATCCTTCAATATCAAAAAACCATGTAATATAAAATCGTGATCATAGAAATAGTTTCTGAAAGAGATATCCAGTCACTATTATAAAAATTAATATTAAATTCAAGGCTAATTGAAATCATAACTAAATAAGATTCTATCGAATCTTTATCTAATCATAGGAGAAAAAAGTAAATCATGCAAGATAAGATCTCCAAGATCAACTCACAACTTTTAGACAAGGGATTATGTTCATAATTAAGTACATGGAAATATTTAATGAACTTTCTATTAAATGTGAAGGGATGAGGTTAGAACGATGACTTATATATCATTACAAAAATGGCTTATGGGTAGAAATTTGTAAGGAGATGATAATGCAAAAGATTTATAGCCTTGAAGTTACATATCCCTTGGCTCTAAGAGCAAAACAATACTTACAAAAATAAGTAACTACAATGTCTCAAAGTCAAGCCCGGGAGTTCGGCATGAAGAAAACTACGATAGTGCAAAACTTTCGACTAGCATCCAATGCATCAAATTTGCACCATAAAACAACTACAGAACTTCTCCATGCGCTAAATTTAAAGGCAAAGCCATAGCAAAGATTGGGACAGAAGGAAGCAACAATGATAAGAAGTGCTTCTGATGCAATGGGAGGGTCCACTTTGCTTATGAATTTCCTACTAAAGCTTTGCATATGATGGGCGTAATAGTAGAAGAAGAATATGATGAGCACGTATATGAGAATGAAATTGAAGAGGAGTTGGAAGGTGACTCTAGTAATGAACTAGCTAGTCCTACAAATCGTAAAGTAGTGAGACGCATACTTACAACCCCTAAAGCAGAAGAACAAGAAGAATGAATTTGTACCACTATTTGCTTTACTGAAGTTAGATGCAGAGATAAAGTATGCAAGTTTATCATTGATGGAGGAAATAGTATGAACATGATATTGTAGAACATAGATTGAAGTTACTCACGGAGAAACATCCAAATCCATACAAGGTTGGTTAGGTAGATGATAGTGATATACCAATTTCTTGAAGGTGCTTATTGTCTTTCAAATTAGGCATATACGAGGACTTTGTTTGGTGTGATTTCATTCCTATGAAAGTATCCTATATGTTACTTGGGCGACCATGGCTTTATGATCGAGATGTGCAGCACTTTAGAAAAGCTAACACCTATCATTTTATATTTCATAGAAAGTAGATAGTTTTGAAGCCTATGAAGGTAGACAAGGTAGAAAAATATAACAAAGTGATTCTTTGGAAAACCTTAAAGTTGAAATAATTGAACATGTAACAGTTCGTTTCTACACTCAAGAGCCTAGCTACGGAAGTCATATTCTATGAGAATACATGAAGTGTATTATATTCTCATGCATTATATTTGTATACATATATGAACCATGATTCAGAGACATTGTAACAATAGTATATGCACTCATTTGACATATCTTAGGGTATGAAAGATCTTAAATGATTATGATACAATTATGTGTTGATTATGATATAATTATGTGTTGATTATGTCTTGAATTTTTGTTTTGGAGTGATTATAATTAGTGAATTGGGAATTTACTGTTACAATTGAGTGGTGGATAAGGTGATATATGGATCTAGTCTAAGAAAATGTTAAAGGACAAGATAAAATGATACATGGGAATATAGGTTGGATGAGCCTATGAAATGGTGAAATATGGCATTATTAATAAAGTGAAAAATGGCTTGAATAAATGAGTGACAAATGGTGTTATAGTTACATGACATATGGCCTAGTGATTAAGTGACAAATGAACTAGCTGTGGATTGACAATTGGTAATGTAAGAGGAAGACACATGACTCGGCTCTCCATTTGACAAGTGGCAAGACATGTATCCCACCTCTCCACCATGCATTTGTAACCCATGAATTTCACACTCGAAAGACCATCTTTCTTTATGTTTTTAGTCTTATGTCCTCTCCTTCATCTCGTCACCAACGACATCCCCACACAACCTCCCAAAAATCTTGATTTTTATCAAATTTGTCCTCTCCTTCATCTCCTCACCAACGACATCCCCATACAACCTCCCAAAAATCTTGATTGTTATCAAATTTGTCCTCTCCTTCATCTCCTCACCAACGACATCCCCACATAACCTCCCAAAAATCTTGATTGTTATCAAATTTCATAGCCTTCATCTTGTATTTAGAAACCTTTCTCATTCCATCTTGTTCTTGGAGTATGTTTGAATGCTAGAGAGGTTTGCAGCTTGTTAATTAAGGAGACTTTAAGTTGAGCAAGTAAGTAATTGATTGCCTTATTATGTTATATATGAATTGATTAAGGTGAATTGAGATGAATTGCATATAGCGTTGATGATGAGATGTGCTTGAAACTTGATGAATGAATTGGTTTTGTTCTTGATGTTTGGAAACCCTAAGTTATAAATTGTTTTAGGGATGAATTGATGAGGAATTGAAGTGTTTTCAAGGTACAAATTGAGGTGAAATTGATGAACTATCATAAAGGTGTCAAAATTTAGAAGAAAAGTAAAAAAGATGAAGGTGAAATTTTTGGTTTACCTATTCCACAATTGTGGGAATTGTATGGTTTCTTTCCACGATCGTGGAAATGCTTGGCAAAAAGGAAAAATTGTGTTTTGTATTCTTATTGAATCATATAAGGATAATACACTATACATTGGTGCTTTTAGACTTGATTAGGGCTTAAAATGAACTTACTTGATATTAAATCAATTGGTTAAGTGTTTGATGAATTTAGGTTGATAATTGATGTTATAACTTAGGATTGGATTGATTGATATCAATGTATATGAAATTAAGAAGTATGAGTTGTTAATCATATAAAGATGTCTTTATGAATGCAAATGTGCTTCAAAGGATATAGGTAATGCATTAGGGATGTGTGAAAATATAATGCTAGAAAAAGGATTGGTGAATATATGATTGATGAATTGAGAGTAACCAAACTTACTTAAGGCATAACCTAATTACAAAAATAATATATATACAAGCTATGATGAATGAATGAGTAAGACTTGTGAATAAGGTTATATACCCGGGATAGTCAATTAAGCATGCATTAAACATAACACATCTACATACACATGATTGAGTATTCATTTGATTAAATAAGTTAATGGTGTGTAAATATGTGCATATTGCATGATATAGACGCTAAAAAAGATCGCCAGCATCTAGATATTGCCAGATCGTTAACGCAATAGCTTATTGGAGTGTACTGTCAGTAACCTAGATGTGTGAGTTCTATTTATAAATGTGTTTTATTCATAATGTTTTGATTCAACTTGATTTTTCTATATTAATTTGATATTGATATAATTGTGAAATTGATGATTCTGGATAATTGATTGTTCGAGGAGTTTGATATTCAAGACTATATTGGGAGTGTTTGTGATTTGAATGTGAATAAGGAAAATGAATTCTCAACTATATGTTAAATACCAGACATAGATCCAATGAATTGTGGTAATTGAATGTGTTTCTTGACTGAAAGAGATTGATGATATATTATGTTAAAATGTTGTATTTTGTTACATGAATATGCATGTTTACATAAAGGAGTTGTGACCGAAGTAGCTAATGTGAAAAGAGCTTTAAGCTCAGAAATGTGCACATAGAACCACAGGCTCAACGATTAATGATCCCGGTATCTACAATAGGTATGGGACAGTATCTAAAATGAGCCCGGTATCCGCAACAGATACGAGACAGTTAAATAAGCACTAGGTCACATCAAAAATAAAAATAAAAGTGCATTCTCATGTGATTTGCACACACACATATATATATATATATATATATATATATATATATGTATCCTTACATATATTTTGAAAATGATTGGAAAGAACCATTAATTTGTGTTAAATAGCGGTATGAAATAGTTTTGTATCTGTTGACGATATGAATGCTTAGGATGAGTGATGTGATAAATGAGAATTGATTTTGAATAATGTGATATATTAGTGAAATTGGTTCTATACTCGTGATATTAGTGTTTTGACATGAGTGAGCACATCATTGATGGTTCACTCACTGAGTTCACAAACTCATCAAAATTGTAACGTTGATTTTCAGGTACTGGGGTAACTTAGCTTTTAAGGCAATCTAGTAGCAGTCTAGTATTGTCCGTTTTGGAACCAAGAATGACTCATAGGTTTGGTCACCTAATTTTGAAGCGTCTAGTCAGATTATTTTAGTATAGTACTTAGTTTTATGTTGTACACATTATATAAAGTTATGAACTTTCACATATATATATATTATAAACATGAATTTTGAGTGTAATGAATTTTTATGTTTGTGAATCAAATGTAAAGAATCTCAGATGTTTGGTAATGAAAATTTATGGTTATAGAATGTAATGAAAATGTAAGCTTATGACAATGAATGAAATGAGGAAACCTAGTTCTTTAAAATGCTTATGTTCTATATGATGCCATGATAAATTAATGTGACTCCTTTATCATGCCACTTTTATAGGATATGTGTTTGGATATTCTTTATAATGTCAGCATATGCACTAAGATAGTGACGTGTTGCACAACAAGTTCAAACATTTAAACAGTAAGAAAAAAAACACCTAAATTAGAGGCTAAAACACCTAAACAATAGGTTGAGACCTTTGAACAAAAAAATCAAAATATAAAAAAACAAGATGAAACATGCAAGTAACAAGGTAAAAGAATCAGATAGTAAGATAATATAATAAAACAAGGGGCTAAAAAAATTAACCAACAACTACTTAGGGTTTCAAAGCTTGGTAATTCAAAACTTGATGATATCCTTGATGTTGTTAATAAAGATTATATTATCATGGATGATGAAGGAGAAGTAGATTTGAATGAAGATACAAAATTAACACAATATAGGAATAAAGGAGAAGCTATGAGTGCACTCGCAAAGTTAGAATTCAACAACGATAGAAAATTAAAGAATCTGACTACAAGAAACAACAATAGGTATGTTCTTGATCACTATATTGTAGGGAAGCCATGTGGTTTAGGTATGAAACCATTTGCAAATATATTGGTCAAGACTTATGATGTTGTTTATATTGCTTAATTTTTCTTCAAAGAGGTTGCACGTCTATATGGATTATCTTTAACTATCGTCTCTGATCGTGATGTAAAGTTTATGAGTTATTTTTAGAGAACTTTATGGAAAACATTGAACACTATGCTTCAATTTTCAAGTTCTTTTCATCACCAAAGCAATGAACAAATAGAGGTGGTGAATAGAAGTTTAGGGGGATTTGTTAAGATGTTTGATTAGAGACAATGTGAAAAATTAGGAGGACCTAATTCTTCATATGGCACAATTTGCATACAATAGATCTATAAATAGGTCTACTAATAGGAGCCCTTTTGATATAGTTTTAGGAGTTCGATCAAGGAAGCCTATCGATTTGGTTCCTTTAACATAAACAATAAGAGTTAGTGTTAAAGCTGAAAATTTTGCGCAACACATGAGGGACATCTTTGATGAGATACGATAAAAGATAACAACCATAACTTATCTTATAAAGAAAATGCTGATCAACATCATCAATTGGTTGAATTCAATGGGATATGGTGATGGCTAGGATTCTTCTAGAGCATTTTTAGAAAGGAAAATAGAAGAAACTTCATTCACAGAAAGTTGGACCTTACAAAATCATTAAGAAGATAAGTGTTAATGCTTATGTTTTGGAATTAGCAAGTGATATAGGAATAAGTCCTATCTTTAATGTTACAGATTTAACTATTTATCATGGATAAGAGGATGAGTAATTCCTTAATGCAACTGTAAGAATTCTAACCATTCCTTATCTTAAAGAGGAGATAGAAGACGTTCTTGATGAACAAATTGTAACTACCAAAGATGGAGGATATCAACAATTTCTTGTCAAGTGACATGGAAGTCTGATTTCTAAGAACATATGGATTTTAGAATTTGAAGTTTAGAAGTTGAATTCAAACTTATATAGTCAATATTTATCACATTTAACATCAAGGACAACTTTAGAAAAGTCGGGGAAAATTGATGCAAAAGAATTTAAAGTTTATGAGACAAATAAAAGAGGAAGGATTCATCAATAACAAGCTTTAATTTGGTGGGATGAGGATTGAGAATTTAATAAACATTAAAGATAAAGGATGAAATCTATTAGGATTCCTTATTAGATAGGAAGTAGTAGTATTATGTTATCCTACTTTAGATATGATATCCGAGTTGTTTAAGACTTATAGAATTTCTATTATAATAGGATTTAAATTAGAAATCATTTTTTACTATAATAAGGATTCTAAGAATTCTATATATATGTACTGAACCTTTCATCAATAACATGCAATCTAGAATTTTATTACAAACTTGAGTTTTTTACTAGAAGGTGCGATGCTTTCTTCTAAGAGTAATTCTTTGACCTTACAAGTGATTCCTAGTTTCCTACCTTTCATTCTTTGTGTTCCTTACTAAATTCCAATAAAACTAACCTATTTTCTAGACCCTTAAACCTAAATTCTAGCCATATTAAATCCTAAACTTACAAGCCTAAATTTCCAGCAATCCGACCTTAAATTCCCAGCTTTACAAAATATGAAATTTCTACATTCCTATCCAAAATTCAACCTTGAAAACTAATATTCTAGCATCCTAATATCAACCATACTTCCCAATTTTGTGCTTTTAGTTACTATTTAATAACTCTTCTATTTATCTTACATCATATATCTGCCTTGTTCTTTATGGAACTTTTCATAATTCTATAAAGGCATCTCTTTTCTTTACAACATAGTTTATAACTCTCGAGTTTGCGATCTACAAAAGATGTGATTTAATTATAAAATTTAAATAAAGACAATTATAACATTCATCTATATTATATAGTCATATCTTCTTAGGTTCATGATAATAATAAACAAAATAACCTTTCATACTATACTTATATCATTTTACTTTCTTCATGTTTTTCTTCTTAGGAGGATAGTTTCCTTTCTCATATTGATTAATCTTATCCTTTCTGTAATTTTAAGAGTTGTGGAAACCTTTATTCCTCTTTCCCACTTGGCCTCACCTTAATTTTTTTTGCTTAATTTTGACTCCTTAAGGCTTAAGTTAACTGTATGCACCTTGGTATATGATTTGGAAGCCTCAAGACATTCCTCATCCAGTAATAAGTACCTCATAACATCCTGTATTTTCTTGATATTCTCATAATAGGTAAGGTGCATTTTTATATTCATACTAGCACTAGCCTTAAATGTCTTTACATTGAATGATCTAACTTTTCTTATAGGTTTCAAACTTAATAGCGAGTGAACTCAACTTAGTAACTATGGTGCTATCAAAGCATACTTCCAATTTGGACCATATGTCCTTAGCATTTTCATACCTTATGAAATCTTTCAAAATGTCATCATCCTTTCTACTCTACAACATTCTATGACTCATGAAGTCCTTCTTTTCCAATAAGTCAAATGCCTCACAATCTAAATATTATAATTTTAATCACTTTTTTTCACGTCTATAAAATTTGCAATAATAAAATTGGACCTAATAGTCATCTTTCTAAAACATTCTCTTCATAATGACACATTTATTATCATATTATTTTCATATTTATTATCATATTATTTTCATTTCCAATATAATTAATTTGATGAGACAAGCTAAATGGAAAATTTAATTTATTTTCTTAAATACCTATGTAATTAAAAGGTGGCTAGGTTTCTAATCACCATCTACATAATAAGTGATCAACAACTAACCATTCTATTATGATATATTTGTTCACAAATATCACAAATATAATATATCATAGATATATAAATCAATAAAGAATTTTAATGTCAATGTACCTAGTGTACAAGACTTCCTGATTTGTGGGGTTTAGGGAGGGTTATAATATAGGCAACCTTCCCTTTGTATGTTTACAAGAGGTTATTTCTGTTACTTGAACCTGTGACTTTATACTCATAAAGGAGTATCTTTACCATTTACTCCGATACTCACCCTCCAATAAATAATTTTAATTGAATTGAATTGTTTTTAAAATAATTATTATTTTTTTGGAAAAATTGTTAATTTCCTTAATTAACTTCATAAGAATTTATTAACCCTAAAAGGAATTGAGTTAATTAGTTCATTAGATAATTGAGTAGAGAACATATTAACTATCACTTTACAATATTCATTGACAATCTACTAAAACAAAAACTTATGAACACTTTTCTTCTCCTGTGCCTTTTTAAACAAAGTTTCCATCATCCAACTATATTTTTGGATACGATCCATTGAAGTATTCTACAGAATTATGAATATATCTATTTATAAGACCATGAGCATTCTATAAAGTGCTTCATATTTTCTCATGCTACTAGAAAAATCTTGATAACCAGTAACAATAAGATCTTGAACCATATTGTTGAAGTTTGTTATAGGCACAATTTCATACTAATCTAACTATCCCTTTATAAAATTTATACAATTTTATGGTGTTAGTGTTTAGATTACAATCGGAGTCCTTATTAGTGTAACTATTTTATTAAAATTGATTTAAGAAAAAATATGCATATTCAAATAAATAAATATTGAAAAATAGTTAAGAAATTAATAAAAATGAGGATAAATCAAATAAACTAATTATTTGATAAGAATTGCTTTTAAATAAGTTAAAAAATTATAGCTAATAAAATGTATTATTAAACAAATAACAAGTGATAAGTGCTAATTAGACTATATTTTTAGCATGATTATATCAGCATTTTGCTTACGTTTGGATAGTTTTATTGTTTTTTTTTTCTCAATTTAATATCTTGATGAATAAGTAATGAATATGAGTATATTTAAGTGAACTAGAGTGATTTTCTATAATTTTAAAAGGACTCATAAAATGGGTTAAACATAAAACTATATTCTACTAGTATAGGTTATTGATTCATTTTGCTTCTTCAAAAATTTACTATATGAATAAATATAGTCTAAACACAAACCTATCTTTATACCTCAAGAACTATATTCTTAAGATAACCCTCGAATGCAGGATTTATGATTGCCATATTGCACCTATATTGGTAGTCATTTTTAAAAATTCTAAGGTTTGTATGCTTAAAAAGATGTATAAGGACATGGAAAGGAAGACTAGTCATAAAGAGACAAACTAGAGCTTATTAAAGACAAGAAGGAAGCAATTTTGGAGAAAAAAGGGTTAAGGTTTAACTAAAGAACTTCAAGCTTTTAAGAATCTATGAGAATGATTTCTTTTATCTTATTTTCTCTCTTAATAGTTATTGGATATCTTTACCATAGTATGAACAAAATTGGGACAGATCTAGATAGGATGAATCCTATAACTATTTGTTTGGACTGATTCTTTGATTTAATGAAATACCCTTTTCTTATAAATTATTTATGATTATATCTTATATTGAATTGAAATATGCTAATTTTAAATTTCATAAATAGGAACTAAAATATCATGTGTATAAATACATTGTGGTATAAATAATAAGAATTGTATAGAATCCTTGTTGAGCAAGTTTTAATCTATTTAAAATCCTTAAAATACTACAAGCATATAGGCTAGGAGTGTAGTATAAGCTGTGTCAATCCCTCGAAGAGTTGGTGAACTAATATAATTCTAAGTTGTCATTGGCCTAAAGGATAATTAAAATGAAAAGAAAAACTAAACAAAAAAGTTAATACGAGAATATGGAATGATAGAAACAAAAATTCTATGTTAAGCAAGGAAATTAAATTGAGCAGCATCAATTTGACAATTAAAAATCAACCAAAAAGAATTGACCGATTACGAAGGGAGGGATTTATCCTATCATCAATGCTAATCTATTCACTTATGTGTTAATGTGGTGTCTGTTGGGACCCGATCTGGAAACTGGATCCCAAACGAAAAACGGAAATGAATAAGAAAAACGAAATGCGGAAGCAAAGCGAAAACGAATACGAATACGAACCAATATGAATCGAATCAAAGCAAAGAAACGAAACATAAGGCGAAATCAAATCATATACGAATCGAATCACAAATTGGAAGCAATTTTTGACATCCGTTAACAAATATCGAAGAAAACGTTTGCGTTGGAAACCTTAAGACTATCAGTCTAAACTAATCCAAATCGGTGTACATTTTTTTCCTTCTTTCTTTCATTAACATTCCATCTCTTACAAAATGACTTCAATATCCAATTGGAATCATTCGCACTCAAACTCAATTTATTTGCTTTTTCATATACAATCATATCTCATCGATTTAAACTCTCGCTTTTCATTTCCATAAAGTCGCTGTAGCGCCCCCTTATCGTAGGGTACACATCGGGACGCCCGAAGGACGTTCCAACACGTATCCCACGATAAAGGTGCACCACTAGAATAGTTCTAATTCTCGATATTTTCTCAATAGTAGACCCCTTTCTCTAGATCACATTGAATCAGGAAATACCTCAATTGGGGGTCTATACCATACATTACGCCAAATCCACTAAGTTCATTCCAATCAGAAATTGTCCCACACGTCGCGACCCACGCCTCTTCGTCGCGACGTGAAAAGCTCACTCGTCGCGACGTAGAGGGCCGCTCGTCGCGTCGCACAAAGCCACGTTCGTCGCGACGTGGAAACCACTCGTCGCGACGTACCAAACCGCGCTCGTCGCGTCGTCAGCCTGGGCTCGTCGCGACTAACGAATTTATTTAAATCCCATTTACTCGTCA
>JANZLD010000006.1:18727317-18738776 GCA_026413575.1 Erythroxylum carthagenense | reverse complement strand
AAATGTAACAAAAAAGTTTTTACTACATTTTCGAAAACGTAACTAATAATTTTTAGATACAAAAACAAAATATAACCAAAATTAATTAGCGAAGATTTTTCAAAACTTCGTTAATAGTTTTTTGCTACGAAAATATAGCGTAGGCCAAAATTATTAGCAATGATTAGTGAAAAACGTTGCCTATAATTTTCAGCTACAGGAATTTGGTGACGTTTTTGAAGATAAATATAAATCAACGCTAATGACTATTAGCAACAACATTAGGACATTTAGCGAAATGTCATTTTTGTTGTTCTGAAATACACTTAAGCTCGAACAAAACTAACACTTTTTGCTTAATATTGTCTGTAAAAGTTACAAAGTTTTTTTAACTTGTTCTATAGATACCGTTAAAAGTTAGACATTTATGTGACTACAGTAGTTAAGATGAATCAATTCAGAAATAATTTGTAAGATACAACAGGGAAAAAATCAAGATTTGAAATAAAATACGTCATTTTATATAATTAAAATGATCTTAATTTTGAAAAAATCAAAATACAAAAAAATTTCGTAATTATTTTACTGCGGTTAAGATTTGATCCTATTCCATGCCAAATTTTCAACAATATATACGACATTGTTTACAAAAATTACATTATACAGATGAATTAATTATGTTCCACCTTGTACGAACCATTACCAAACAAGACCTCTCCTAAAACTAAACATCTTCACTCGGGAACACAATCCATTTTCATTTTTCACCATCTGAAAGCGTGTAATTTCAAGAGCCCCAATTGACAATTAGGTTGACTGGTGTTTTCCACCAAACCATTTTATATAGATATGGGTTGATGGAAAAGAAATGATTGGTACATATATACGTTTAATAAGTCAAGTATAGGCAGGGATGTATGGAAAGAAATTTGATTTAGATGGGATTTTGTTACGTAGATGACCAATAGCCTACGTTAAGATTTTTTTTAAAAAAGAATTTACTTTAAGAATATTATAACACGTGGTTAGTTACTCTCTATATATAGTTCATCATTGTTGGTAATTGTTGCCAACGAGGATAGACAATGGACACAATTCAAAGCATGATTTGAGTAGAAAATTCTTCATCATCACCAGATTTCCCCTTTTATTCTTCTTGTCGTATCTATTAGTAACTACTGTACATGTAACGTGAGAAAGAATTACATAAAGTGGAGAGCATATAAAAGAATTTAAGTATATATTATTTAGATTCTTTTGGTGTGGATGGTTGCACCGAACTAGGATATAGGTGTACTGATTGATGGACTTGGCCGTCCAATTAACAATATCCCTACTTAATTTTCATCATATATATACTCTCTCTCTCCTAAACCAGCGTAGTGATTGAACAAGGAAAATATCAACGATCATGATAAGATTGAAACATTAGGGCCCCGGACTTTGTGTCTTTGAAAGCTCAAACAACTAATCAAACCCACAATTCACGTATTTGCAAGCCAAAGAAAACGAAAACAAAAGGGATTCTCTGATTTTGTTTATAGGCTCTGACTTGGGTCAAAGGCTGTGGTTTTAGATAAGTTGTTCATGTAAGTCATAAATAATTCATCTATCTCGATTCAAGGAAATAAGGAATTACAATTTAAAAGATTTAATAAAAACGATAATATGCTTCTTCGTAGATGAAAGAAAGCCAAATTAACAAGACAATAGTCCTTTATGGACTACGGCACTCGTAGAATAATCCTTTTGTGTTATTTTTCAAAGAAAAACGTCACAGTTTGATAAAGAGGAAAACTAGTCCTAAAATTTTGTTGCCGCCCAGCCACAAGCGCAATGGTAAAGATTGTCCTTTTTTGTATACATGATAGAGGTGTGTACGCGTAATCAATCATATTAGTGGAATCACAGCGACCGCCTGTACTGTGAGTAATATTTTGTAGATGCTAAATGCGAGAAAGTGTGAATGCGTAAGGAATTTTTGAGGTGGTGATAATAAACTTGTTCACTACTATGTATTCACAGATATTACAGGGAATTTTTCTTTTTCTTCCAGTCTTCAAAGTCCTGTATTTTTCCAAACCGTTTCACATCTCTTCCTCTCTTTCACACTTTAACTTATTAGCCAACTCTCCGTATTCTCTCCCCTTCGGGCTCTCTCTCACTCACTTTTGAGTTTTACCCGTTGCCCACCCACCGGCAATTCTTTCTCTCCTCCGATGGAGACACCACCCTGAACTCCTCCAGAGATCTTCTTCTGTTAATGTATTTTTTTCTGTTCTCGCTTTCCTTTTTCCTATCCTTTTACAGTTATTAAAAAAAAAAAAAAACGTAACACTTAACAAATAAGCTGCTCTTTTCGTTCATTTCTCTTTTTAGTTTCCATTCTCAGGAAACCCTAATCTGCAGGGAAAGGATAGAGAGAGAAAAGCTTCCATAGAGATCCTTCAACCCTTTATCATATACTCACTACTCTTGGGTTCTTTTCTATTTTTTCTCTCCATTTTATCTCTTTGCTTTCCGCAGCGTTCAACAGAAACTTTTCTTGTTACTACAAGACAAGGTATGGATATTTGCCTCTATTTGAGATCAGGCTTTGGAATATATGCAAACATTGTTAAAAGCTGATTTAGGAACGTTATTTTTTCAATCTTGCCTTCATTCTACTTGATGGGTTCTTTTACAGTATCCCAATAACTGCTGAAGATTTTAGCTTTTCTCATGGGCAACATAGCAACTTCCTAGTCTTACCTGCTCTTTTGGTCAGGTTTCACAATTTTTTTTACTATATTTGTCTTCTTTTTCAGGTGATTTCCAAACTATGGATTCCGGTAGTACCGGTAGTATGCAATCATCAAGTGGTGGTGATGAAGAGTATGACTCAAGGCCTCCGGAGTCGTCATTTCCGACGTTCTTGGGACCATCCGGTCACTTTGGCAGCTTGTCAAACACACAACAATCTTCTCCTCTCTTCGATCCGTCTCCAAATATTTTTGGTGCTTTCTCTCACTCTCCACCAAACCCAAATCCCAATTCTTCTTTACTAAATCTTGATATGACTGGCCCAGGATTCCTAGGATCTGATCCTGTTAACAAGATACGAGTCAGTTCATCGTCGTTAACAGCGACTCAGTCGATGTTGGGTGTTCAAGGATCAAACCCAAGTCTAGTTTCATATGATAAGGGAGCGCGATCCTCTCAATCTTCGGAACATATTGTATCTCGAAACCCCAAGAAGAGAACAAGGGCGTCAAGAAGAGCACCAACTACAGTTCTCAGCACAGACACTTCTAATTTCCGAGCAATGGTGCAAGAGTTCACAGGGATACCAGCGCCACCTTTTTCTGGCTCTCCATACTCTCGAAGATTCGATCTTTTCCGCACTGGTTCCAGTTTGAGGTCCGGTCATCATCTGGAAACAATGGGGTCATTTTACCCTCTACCTCCCTCTTTACAAAAGGTTCATCAGCAATCACCACCGGTACCTTCTTCTTCATCTTCATTTTTGAGTCATAACATGGTCAATGCCACCAACGTCGGTAGTGCTATTGCAGACAATAACACGACTATTGCCACGAACATATTAGCCACAGCAGGTTCTTCGAATCCAAATTCTATTAATTACCACCCATCTTCTGATCTCGGAGGCCTGTCTAAACAACCGCAATACCTGATGTTGAGCATACAGAACCAAATGTTCCCATACCAATCTCTTCTACAAACTCAATCTCTTCATCCTTCTCTTAACGTTAACAGTTCTGCAACTTTATCTGCTGAAGAACTGGGATTGAGAGAAGAACATGTTCATTCAGAACTTGGTGGATTGTTTCAAGGTCATGACACAACAGAAGGAAGGCGACTAAGAGATCATGATAATAGCTGGAAAGATGGGTTGGGATCTGACGATGGGAGTCAAGATCACCTGAGGCTTTTTGACGGTCAAAGTAATTATAACAACTCCCAAAGAGTCAATAGCTGTAAGTTCAACTACTCGGCTTCTTCATCAGGTTTGCAGCATGATAAGGGTTTGGAAAACGTGTCTGATTCATGGATTTGTCCTTCTGAGTAGGAGAGGATAATGGGGTTTTATGGGTTACGTAAGGTTGGGAAGTTGGAGAGGCAACTACAATATCAAGAAGTTACCAGGCTAGTTAACCATATGAGGTGGATGGTAAGCGTGGTGGTGGTGGTGACGATAATGGAAGCTAATAGCTAGCTAGAGATGATGGAGCACAGATTGTGTTTTTAGCACCCGTCAGTCATCAGACCACGCTATTATCTAGATTCCGGAATCATAGCATCAGCTCTCTTTTCTCTCTTCTTTGCATCCATGAAATAAGTACAGCAACTTTAAATCTTTAATTAGCATCAAGCCAATGATCAGAATTAGAACTGTTTGAACAACGTGAACTGTCTTTCCTCTTTATAAATTATAATCGGAATATTTGTGCAATTTTTTACTTTCAAGTTTTATCATCACTTGATTCGATTCGGTTTTCCAGTTCACACTTGACTTGTTGCGTTCCATTTTCTCTGTCTCTTTTTTGAATTGGGCAGTTGGCACTTTATATTGATTCACATCGTCTGGTTACACTTACTGCTATGAAGCTAATATTGAAACAATATTCGTACATTCTCCGGCTGAAGAAACATAAGTAGGACAGGACGATGGCAGTTTAATAAAAGATTTTGTCCGCTGGGATGGGAGAATTTTGCTACTTGCTATTGAATGAGCGGTCCACTTCTTGACGCTATCGAAGGTTAGCACTAGCACTCAGTTTTTGATGAATTACAACAAGAAGGAACATGTATATTCTCTTTCTTTTTTGTATCTGTTCTCAATCCATGCAGGTCCGTAAATTTTAATTAGCTAAAATATATAGATTTGACTAAAACCATACTATTTTCAAATCATTTAGATTATTTTTGCAATTTTAGTTATATGTTATACATATAATTAAATTAACAATATATATAAAGAAGGGATATTATTATTCACTTTCAATAAGAAGGGACTTGATTATAGTTTAGAAAAACTAAGACTCGTATAATATGATCTTAAGCTAAACTTGACAGATATATTTTCCCCTTTGTCTATTAAAAACATTATTTACTTACTTGCTTATTCATTTAATTTTACTATTATCTTTGACTCAATGGATGAACACTCTTAATTAAACTTGCATGCCTTTACACTATTTCTTATGGAAATTTTATTTAATACCTTAAAAACTTTTTCTCTATTTATCTGTATCATTCTTTTACTTTGATTATTTATTTTTTTTATGTAACTTGATTATATTCATCAAATGAACATACATATTCATATTGTTTGAGTTAAAATTATAATCTAATTTTCAATCACATAAATTATTATATACATATTATCATAATAATTTTTATCTAATATTTGGTTTCTTTTTTTACCAATATTATACTTTCCGCTTCCATGTACCATATCTTTTAGTTTGGCATTAATGTGATTTGGTGCTTTTTGGCCCAAATAAAAACCAAAAATAAATCTTTTTTCCAATTATTTAGTATAATTAGAAATGGAAAAGCTCCACCAAAAAAAATGATCTCTGGTATTGAAAAGTCTTCTATAATTTGATATCATCTAGTAATGCGTATATATTAAACTCCTTTCACTCATATCTGAAAACAATTATAAAAATCAAAACAGAAAAGGAAGTATGATTAGTCATCCTCTAATACGCTCAATAATGGACATCGATTAATCATGTCAGTTAAAGGAGTAAGGCTAACACGAGAGTAATTAGTGGCAATGACTAAGGGGAATTCCACATGCCGCACAGACATAAACAACAAACTGAGAATGTCCATCATTTCCTTCTAATGGTCTTGTCGCTTGCTTCTCGTTCATTATGATTCTATACTAGTAGAGTTCCGGGGAGAAGCCGACTAATAAAGAAAGAATGCATGAGACCCAAGTACTATCAACTGTAGTTTGCTTGAGGACATGGAAAGGTTCAAATGTTTTGCACTTCTACCTTATGTTTTCCCAACAAATGGTATTCACTTAGAATATCAATCTAATCTAAATATTGGAAACCATCGACTCTCCGTAAACATGCTTAATTAGAAGGTCTTGCCTGCTCACCTAGCTAATTAGCTACAGGGTTGATCAGACCAATCCTAATTGTTGTTTTACGCCACATATGCGTTTAAGTAGTATAAGACGCAAATTAAAATAAGACGCAAATTAAAAGTTCTGCACACAAGTAGACAATTAAAAAACAACAGCAGAATCAATCGGGACAACATGTATATAATTTAGCGAAGCTGTTACAATATATGTGATGAGCACGTGATCCACGTACTCCTTTCCTTCATGAATCATGAGTATAATATAATGGGAAAAGATCTTGCTTTGTCATGTATAGTGGATTTTGATCTTATCTGATATTCTCATACTAGAAAGGGAAGGTAATGTTTAGATTAAGCAAAAGTAAGAACGTAGATGGCATTAAATAAACCTCAAGTTGGTTTTATTTATTTTTAGTTTATTTTTCATCAAGGGTACTAATCGATGACAAAATAATAAGCTGAAATTTATTAATGCAGTCAATGATTATTAGTTCTTTCGCAATTGTTGATTGGTTCTCCTAGATTTCGCTCACATGGTGTGTATCTTTTAGGCAATAAAAGAGGTTGTGGAGCTGAATGAGAGAATTCAGTAAAACAAATCTGTTGTGACTCATTATGATGGGTAAAGGAAATGATTAAGCGTGAGAATTAGCGAGGATGGTACCAAAACATAGGGTAGCTCATCACTACAGAAACACAGTAATTGTGATTGCTGATTAGCCTCCCATGGCAATTAGAGAGGGGTGATGAGGATGAGGAGATCTTTGAGAGGTGTGGTGACACGTGACGTCTTCTCTTTTGGAATCAAAATGGCCCACTCCAGAGAATAATCTGGGTTTTAGCAATCATGACTGTTCCTCTCTATCACTTGTCCCTCGTCACCTCACCAGTCTACCAGGGTCATGTGGGAGAGGCTGAAACTTAATGATGCTTTCATTAGAATTTAACATTATATAATATTCAAAACCGTATCTCATGATCACATTTCTTTTCACTCGCAAATTAACTTTCCTATGGAGAAAGTTGGGTGACTGTCCAGTAAGCTTGAGCATCGATCCTTTGGAACTCTGCTAACAAAGGGAAAAAAGCAGCTACTGTCTATCCACCTTTTCCTTCTCCTTCTTATATCGATGGCTTCTTTTCCAATCAATTTCCCTTAGTTTGATTTTAGATATATCTTTACTTCAAGTGTTATTGGTGTAAGACAGTATCCGTAAGCAATGATGAAACAAGCTTGGAACCTGATGCAAATGTACAGGTCCTCAAGGACTTGAACCGGTAACTCGTGGCTTAGACCAGAATCATGCTGCAATGTTAGACTATTAACATCTAACAGTAGAATTATTCTTGTTCCTTTTTGACAATTAATGTTTCCTGATTATGAAATGGGAGAGTTTCCATCACATGAAAACATAATACGACTTTGAAAGTTGCCACCAAGAATCATGCATTACACATCCACATGTTTAATTATGTATGTTCCACGCCCATAGTCTATTGTTAGTTGATTTCAAAAGGATTAAACAATTCCAATTACTTCAAATAGCATTTCTTCTCTTCCAGAAAGAGTAAAAAGCATGATAATTTGTCCTCGTGTGGCTACACATTTTAACACATAGCATAAAGCTAAAACATAAAGAAATGGGCAAGGATTAGTTATATTATTTAGATTAACAATAGTAATTCAAGAAATTTGGCATATCCTAGTCACGTCTCTATCTGAAAC
Organism: Erythroxylum carthagenense; assembly: GCA_026413575.1. Lineage (NCBI taxonomy): Eukaryota > Viridiplantae > Streptophyta > Magnoliopsida > Malpighiales > Erythroxylaceae > Erythroxylum > Erythroxylum carthagenense. The sequence continues at coordinate 18,730,963 of JANZLD010000006.1, read as the reverse complement.
CCAGTTAGGTAACCCACTATATTGAAAAGTCCTTGGACGAAGGGAACATGAGCAGAAGCAACCGTATATTTGATTTAAAAAAAAGTCACGTTTATACCTTAATTAGTCATCCTAGACTTTGCTCCTAAGGCTCCTCTCTCTATGTACATATCATACTAAACTTTGCTTTGATTCCAAAATCCAAGTCTGGAGTACGTAGTTCTTGGCGATATTTTGATTACAAGATTCCTTCCAGAAAGTGCATGTGTTTGGGGCGCATATCCCCTAGAGAGCTTGAGACCAGACGCGCCAGATAACGCGGAGTCCAGATCTATTGTCCAATATTATGATGTCTTATTGTGTCTAATAAATCTCAATCATTATTTATGTGGATTCCATAAAGGTCTTGCGTAGATCCCACAAAATAAATGACTGAGATTTTATGAGACAGAATAAAACAGAATAATATTGAACAAAAGATCTTGTCCCGATAACGCATATGTACCCCACCTCACAACTCACCGTGATGTGAATTTTTTTGTTACGACAACCAGCCTAAAACGATCTATCGCTCTCATATTAATATTAATAACATTAAGTTGCCATCGGATGCTATGTAAGATTTCACGAAATGAAATGTAATGGGGCTCTAGCAAACACTGAGGCAAGAAATTTGTCTGCCTCGACAGGTCTTTTGTGATATTCATGAACCCCACATGTCCTCCACTACGTATTTACAATCCTTCTTTCGTTGAATGTATTGTCTAAATCAGAAGATCAATGTGGTGACAGCGGGCCATTAACAAAATTCTGTTTCTATTTTGAACTTTATTTATATTAAAACTAAAATTAAGTTTGACAAATTCACTCAACTCAAAATTAACAAATTAAATTTAAATTAATCAAGTTTTAAGTTATGTCACAATTGACCAAGGTTTAGATCAAATTCAATTCTTTCAAATGATTTGAATTTCTTATTTAAAATAATATTATTTTAATTATTCATAAAAAATATTTTAATTTTTAAATTTTAAATTTTAATGCCATTGTTTTAAAAAGTGAAACTAAAAGGATATTTTCGAAATTTTAATTATGTTTAAACGACCTCTTGAAGAGTCTAAAAGAATATCATTCGTCTTCTTCTAACAATTATATTTCGTAAGTTATTACTTTCAGCATTAAGCAATTATTCAAAAATCTATGATATCGAGTGTCGTATCAAAATTTTTAAATGATGTTACATATAGAAGTTGACATTATATTACTTTATGGTTTTGTGGCTTTAAGTGTTTTCAATCTCAATCTTTAATAATTAAACGTTATTAAATATTTTCTTAAACTCCGAATTCATTCCCATATATTTTTAGTTAAAACCTAAAAAGTTAGTAAGATGATATCGAATCTTATCTAATTAATACACGTGACACCTTCCAGTTAATAAAAATGATGTTACTAAATAAAAAATTGATCCATCGTTTTACGTTAAACAAAATTCTCAAAACATTTCGATTAGTACGGAAGAACATCGTCGTTTCCTTTATTTAGAGGACGTCGTCCTATATTGGACAACTGTCAATCACTAAAAATATTAATTAATAATGGTCCATGTCCACAAGTTTTTCAAATCAACAATTATGAAAAAAGGATATTATAATTTTTAGAATTAAAAGATAAAGAGAAAAAGTCTTAAACTATAAGTATAATTATTCTTATCACGAAACAAAGATGCAGGTATGAATAAAAATTTGAGGAAACTTATTTTTAACGTACAACTTTAGTATTATCAAAACTAGTTTTTAAGTTTTATTTGTAATACTTAATACATAATTTTTATTAAATTTAGCTTTACGTTAATCCAGGTTAACATTAACGTTAATGACTTTTGTTTAGTTTATTTTTAAAATGTTGGGATACGTGAAACTTAAGTTAATCTTGAAAAAATGAAAATGTAAACACAATGCTCATATTTGAATCCAATTTTGAGATCGTTTAAAGAAACCATGTGTTGGATAAATTTGTTCTTACTAATCTGCGATCGTTTAAATTACTCTTACGTATCAATAAATAATTGTTGTAATATAGAGAGATATTTTGATTTGTAAAAGTAAACCCGCCAAATTATATTCTCGTATCTTTCTCCAGTTGGCATTTTAGGAGCAACGCCTGAGAGCTGAGATTATATGTCCTTCACTCTTATGACATTCAGGCCCTCCTACCACTCAAATTCCTAATTACACTCTCAACCACCCAAAATCCTTGAAGAAATCTTATCCATGTATTCAAACCTACCACATTTAATTAAGAACAATTAGAAGAAAATCTCTTCTTTATCGGATCCGACCCACTCCTAGAATGGCCCATCAATTCACCGTCGTCGTTCTCTTCTCCCTACAGGTCCCACTGGCCACGCCACGCCCGGCGACCCTACTCATATGGTAGTCCGACACCGATCAGTCCAAGGCAGTTTTTGCCAAAGCAACCAAGGGTTATCCTTCTTCTCCAAAAGGGCTATTTTAGATAGGGAAGGTGACTAGGTTCTTTTTCGGAGGATGAAGAATTTAGGAGTTTCTACGAGAAGAACCATGATAGTGGAGACTTTTATTGCTTGGTTTGTGCAGGGACATAAGTTAAAACAGGTTCATGAGTTGCGTAAGGCTTGTTAAAAAACAAGGAAAACAAAAGAGCAAAGAATAACAGCAGCAGTAATATTATGTTCCATAGAAGTTAAGAGCCGATTTAACTATTTGCTGTTCTCTTCTCTAAATTCATGATTAAATAGAATCAGAAGTCAGAACCCCACAACATCTCTAGTACTAACGTAGTATAACACAAATTAAAACTCAAGCACTTAAGCATGGATTATTTGACAGTTCTTGTTGGACATAATGTACATGGTCAATTATATATATTTGCCAACTTCTCTATTTCTGTACGTATAAAAAATTGGGAGTTCATTAATAAACATTTCATGACTTAATTACGCTAAGTGCCTCTTTTCTATCATATCTCGTTTTCCTTATGGATTAAATTTCCTCAAAAAGGTATTATTGTTATATTTTCATTTTAGTCCTTACATAATTACAACTACAAAGTTGTAATCCAATGTACCACCACAAGAAAACTCACGTTCTTCCGTCGGAGCAATGGATAATTCCGTCGGCAACTATGTTTCCCGACGGAACGCGACGGCAAAAGAAACCGTCGTAAACATGACTGTCGTTATAACTTACCGACGGAAACATATCGTCGGTGTATTGTCTACGGAAAATCGACGGAATATTATCCACTGTTGTTATGTTGCGACGAACATTAATGAAAAATTGCGTCGGTGAAATTCATATATCACCGACGGAATATGTCCGTCGGTTTAAGTTAGGGACGGAACCAATGTCGTTACGTTTCGTAAGTAAGTAATAAGCTTAATGACGGAAATATAATTCGTCTGTCAGTTTCATCAATTACCGACGGTAATGTGTTACGTCGCGAAATTTAGTTCAGGTTTTGTGCCGACGGAATTTAACATTCCGTCGGTGAAGGTGATTAAATATACCGACGGAATTGTGTATTCCGTCGGTGTTATGAAATTGGTATAAAACATTAGTTTGTAGATAATTGGACATCCACACATCAACCAGTACATCAAAGATTTAAATAATGTCAATTGTTA
>JANZLD010000006.1:18716046-18727217 GCA_026413575.1 Erythroxylum carthagenense | reverse complement strand
CGGCAGAGGAAACAATTTCCAGAAGCGACACAAAACATTCATCGAATAACAAGGATTTCAGAAACCCATTAATCACCGTATATGCGTATAGAATGAAATTTCCAGATCAATGCATAAACGATTAAAACAAATCAGACAGAAACAATTTCAAGTCTTCGGGAAACAATTTTCAAAACAGCATCGGGAAACAAGTTCCAAACTTTAACAAAAACAGTCACCAATGTTATTTGTCCTTTCCCAAATCATTAAACACAAATCAACAACAATAATCAAGTCATTAATCCAACCATGATCCAACCCACGACTTTCTTACCGTCGGATCCAGCAGAGGAGCGTCGCACGATGTCGTCGCCGGAGTAGACGGAGGTTGTGGTCGCCGGAGACGCAGCAGGTGGTCGGACACAAACGGCAGACGAGATTCGCCGGAGGAGAGGAGAGAAAGAGATTCACAGCGTCGGGGAGAGAAGAGAGGAGGGACGGCCGCAGGTGGATTTAATTTAATTTTAGCGACGAAATTTTCCGTCGGCATAATTAAAAACTCCGTCGCAGAATTAAGCTTCCTAACCTAGTTTCCCGACGACGTTTTGCAATATACCAACGGCCAATTTCTGTCGGTGAACCATTTCTCGCCGACAAGTTTGCCGACCAAATTTAAATTCCGTCCCTATTTACAGACGGTAAGGTATTCATCAGCATATTTCCGTCGTTATAAGCCCCTGTCAAATTTTTCCTCCAACTTTAGCAACGGATTTCTTCACCGTCAGAAATTTTCTTTCTTTTACCGACGGATTAGTGTTTCCCGTCGGAATTCACATACGATATACGTTCTGTCGATATTGTTCCGTCGCTATTCATCGATTTCCTTGTAGTGTACATATTATGCCAGTTAATCAATATTTGTTTAAATTATTATAGGAATATTGATAAAAATGATGTTTATAAGGTTAATTAGATACTGCAACAATATAAGAAGATTTGATATAATTACCTTTTTTTTTCAGTACGCAGTTATATTCACAATAAATAGTATTTATATGAATATAACAAGAGATTAATAAAAACAAAAATGAAATGAAGTCGAGTTGACGTGCTTCTGCACAAAATATGGGAAATGACGATGTCATAATGACGACACGCGTCGTTAGAAAGCCCTGACCCCCCCTAAAAAGAGTAACACGTGACACGTGTATGGCGTTGTTACAAAGTTGCAAACCAGGGCAACAAGAGAAGAGAGATGTAGTATTAGGGTAATAGTATTGCCGGGGTCCCTGTTTATATTACGGCGAAATAAATGCAGAGATCCAGATTGGCATGTTATGTAGGAGTAAGACAGACACTTACCTAAACAAAGAGATGCCCGTCGGTGTCACCAATATGTATGGTCCAATTAAGCCCAGTGACCCCCTTCATAATGGAACCAATGGGCTGAGCTGGGCTGGGTTTCAGTCCTCCCTGAAATTGAGTCTATAAGGACTATTCCAACAAACCAGGATATTATAATGTATTGTGTTTGTACGAATATATTGTCGTATGCGCTAAGAAATGAATACCCAAGCCACGTGGCGTGGTTCTGCGACTTGGACCTTCCATGTCTGGGAATCTGACACATAACCATAAACACCCACCATTTTGTGCCAATTCGTGGTCGACTACCAACTCTCTTCCTACAAGTGTAATCCACTGCCATACATAAAAACGCAACCCCATGACCAAGGACATACGAGTCAAAAGATGAAGGCGGAGACTGTGACACTGATGTTGGTGAATATGGCAGGGATCATGGAGAGAGCCGACGAGTCGTTGCTGCCAGGAGTCTACAAGGAGGTGGGTGCCGATCTGCACACTGACCCAACGGGGCTAGGCTCTTTAACTTTATTCAGGTCAATAGTGCAGTCCTCTTGCTACCCATTAGCTGCATATCTGGCTGTCAAGTACAACCGAGCCCATGTTATAGCCGTCGGAGCTTTTCTTTGGGCTGCTGCTACTTTTCTCGTTGCTTTTTCCTCCACTTTCTTCCAGGTAAAACTAAACCAAGCTTGCCCCATTTCCGTAATTCAAATTTCTACTTTGTATGATATTTGGTTTTGTAATTTGTTGTTGCTTCTGATGGAGATGTGTTAATTTCAGTAGCAATTGATCCATAAGTCATGCATTTGACACATGTTCAATAGAAATATGAGTTCTGGAATTCTGCTTCACCGATTTGTCTAATCATCAGCGAACATTAAATGTTTCTTTGGAAAAGGACAAAAAGAATTAGTTCTTAGCTTGGTGCTGATTTAGTCATATTTAAGTGATTCAGCTTATGCCAACAGGTGGCTGTATCGAGAGCTCTAAATGGGATTGGCCTAGCAATTGTTGCTCCTGCAATCCAATCCCTTGTTGCTGACCTAACTGATGAGCATAACCGCGGGACAGCCTTTGGATGGCTGCAACTAACCGCCAACCTTGGTTCAGTTGTTGGAGGTTTCCTTTCACTGTTAATGGCTCCAATGACATTCATGGGAATCCCTGGTTGGAGGATTTCATTCCATCTTGTTGGAGTGATCAGTGTTGTAGTAGGCGTTCTCGTCTACCTCTTTGCCAACGACCCACGTTTTCCGGATGATAGGAGAGATAGAGGTCAGGATTCAAGTAAATCCTTCTGGTCAGAAGTTAAGAACTTGGTTGAGGAAGCCAAGTATGTTATAGGAGTTCCATCATTCCAGATCATTGTGGCTCAGGGTGTCACGGGTTCATTTCCCTGGTCAGCTCTATCATTTGCACCCATGTGGTTGGAGCTTGCTGGCTTCTCTCACAAGAAAACTGCATTTCTCATGGCTTTGTTCGTGATAGCTGGTTCTGTCGGGGGCTTGTTCGGAGGCAAAATGGGAGATTTCCTTTCTATACATATGCCTGATTCTGGAAGAATCATAATGGCTCAGCTAAGCTCAGCATCAGCCATTCCACTAGCGGCATTGCTTCTCCTGGTTCTACCTGATGATCCTTCAACCCCAATCATGCATGGGTTCATCTTGATCGTCATGGGGTTAACTACAAGCTGGAATGCTCCGGCTACAAACAAGTACAGCCATTGCTCCTATTCCTTATTTCTTTGTTGCTTTCTCTTTCCAAGAAACTATTTTCATTTCCTTGCCATGCTGATGACATCTGTTGATAATCTGTGGTTCAATGGATTCATATCATTTTGTTTCGTAACGTCTGTATGGGATAAAACCATTAATTATGTTCATATCCAAAGGGATGCAATATGACTTTTGGTTCATTCCAATAGATGAGAGAACATCTTTGTGAAAAGAACCAAAGCTACATATTTGTGCGTGCGTAGCAGAATCTTTAGTTTGATTGGTTCTACAATTGAGTTCTAGTTTGATGATATTTGCCTGGTCTTTTAGTCCAATCTTTGCAGAAATTGTCCCTGAGAAATCCCGCACAAGTGTATATGCACTGGACCGATCCTTTGAGTCCATACTGTCATCTTTTGCTCCTCCAACAGTTGGAATACTGGCTCAACGTGTTTATGGTTATAAACCCCTTCCAAAAGGGTCCAGTGTATCCGAACAGATTGCTACTGATAGAGGGAATGCTGCATCATTGGCCAAGGCTCTATACACAGCAATAGGAATTCCAATGGCTCTGTGTTGTCTTATTTATTCATTCCTGTACGGTACCTACCCAAGAGATAGAGAGAGGGCTCGAATGGAAGCACTAATACAATTAGAAATGCAACAACTAATTGGAGATAATTCACCTAGAGTAGAAGAAATTTGTGGAGTCCGGTCGTCTGAAGCAGAAGAAGCATCTGGTAATGATAGAACGGTCATAGATGTGGATTATGAAGGGGATGATGGCCTAGATTTTGATGACGATGATGAGAATATGTTACTTCATCGCCAGCTGACATTTTCTGATCTAGGATGACAGTAGAAGATAGCCTCAATTGTTTTTGAGAAAGAAAAGAAAACTGGTTAATACTGGATCATTTAGGTGCATGTCATTGTCAATCCTGGTTGAAGCTGAGAAGCTGACTTCTGCTACAAGAAAATATTACACCCTTATAAATCCATCCGGATACCTCGTTTATTAGTTTCTGAGAGTCAGAGGAAGGGTTCACCACATCGCATTGAAGTACATAGAAGAACATACATCATATGGATTTTTTTGGGAGAATATCATTCTCGGGTCTAGGTTCTGTCGAACTAATAGTGAATTTCTTTTTACTACTTTGTATTGTAATTAAATTTGTTAAACATCCTTTGTACCCGGATGAATTATAGTCAAAATCATACTCAGAAGGTGAAATATGAGGGCTAGTGTTCAAACACCCATGGATGTGTTGATGTTTCATAATCAGCCCATCATGAAACGGCACAAGACGAAGCTGTGTAAGGCCTTCAATTTTTCATTAATCTTGTTCTTTGAGTAACAAAATGTTGCTTGGAAATTCAGAATTCTATTTAAAAATGGTGTCTTGGTGACCTGACCTCTTACTTGTAACCTCCAGGCCAAGCAAACCCAAAGTATTTCCTCCGAATTTCACTCTTCCTATGACTATGAGCATGGGCTTTCCAAAGAAGTATTGTGATTTTCATGAGAAGTTTGACTTTTCGGCAAAATAAGTAAAACCGTGGCCTGAAAGTTGAAGAAGAAACAATTCTAATACCATTTCAATTTCCAAATAAACGACATTCGCCGAAACAAATGCGCATAACATGTGGCCCTTGGTAAGCGGAAAAAACATGTAATATTAATACACAAATCGCTTTACAAATGTGGATCTGCACGAATGCAGAGCGTAACAGTCCCACAACTTCAAACAGGATTTATTATTATTATTTTATTTGGTACAAGCACGATATTTAAATTGAGTTTAAATAACTAGCTTGGTTTTGTGGCTGAAAACATCACAAATCTCCTATTTCTAATGCACTTAAAATCAACAAGGCCACATGCTGTACAGATGTCTTCTATTTCCCGCTCATCTAGGAGGACTTGGCCGCCTGATAATTGTGCTAAGTTCTACGAGGAGAAAAAAAAAATCTATTCACCATCAGAAGTTTCAGAAGACAGTGAACATGACGGCTTATTTCATGTAAGCCTATTATCCTTTTCCAAGATTGTGCAAAGATTACTGTCCACAAGGATAGAATGATGGTTGTTCAACCAAAATCCTTAGAAGAACCATTAAGTTTCAAGTTCCCTTCGTTCATTTTCTTTTTGTTTACCCTTTCCAATTTATTTTCTTGAAACCCAAGTTCTCATCAATGGAAAATGAAAAAAATGGATTAAGATACAAAACGAACTCATGTTGTTGGCAGCCACAGATTTTACCAAGTTCCATTTAGCTAAACTTGTAAAGAGCTACTCACAACCATTTAATTGACATCTTCAAGCAACAACTTTGATTATCTCCCTCGATGAAAAGATGTTCATTAAGATTGTTGTGTGTAAACATTCGATTCTAAACTGAAAATACATACCTGACGGAGTGGTCTGAGCAATGGAACAAAATTGAAAGGCCCATCAAGTAGGTAAGTAGAAGCAACAAACACTCCTCCAGGTCTCATAACTCGACTTATTTCTGCAACCTACAATCCCAGATAACATGTTCCTGTAAACATAATCAAGATACTACTTTTTTGTTTCCTAACAAATATCTGGTGTTTTGAAGTCATCAGTAAGTAAAGAAGTAGCTACCACTTCAACAGCATGGGGGTATGAGTTATGCATGTTTAATGTCGGAAAAAAAAAAAGCTCAGGAGATTCAATTTATCCTAAGACTTTTCCACATACTAGAAAGGTCTGGTAAGACATGTAGAACAAACTTATAAAACTAAGAATTAGCAGCATCAGTGCACCTCCGGAAGACTTCAAGAAATTGAAATAGACATTGACATATGAACTTGTATTAAGATGAAAGCCAATTCTCAGCAGAAAATAAAATAAACTATGAGAGGAGAAGCACTATACACAAGTCAAATCTATAGCAAAATGTACCCCATAAAGACCTAGAATAATTTCTTTAGCATTAACCTATGAAACACATCATCTTCTGAATTGTTATATACTTAACATGTCTTTCCGAAGTCAAATTAACCAGCTTGTCATGTCCTAGTAGTATAAATATATACAACAAACTAAAAAACCAGTTGAAAATCCCAGTCAAGGGGAAAACATACGGCCGTGATTGGTGAAGGCCAACAGTGAATAGCAGCACCAGCGTGGACAGCATCAACGAAACCAGAAACAAAAGGAAGTCTAGAAATGTCTGCTCTGATCAATATTAAGTTCCTGAAACCAATTTACTCAGTCAAAAATAGAGATTCAAACAATCAACTCTCAGAAATAACGATGAAATAATGTCAAAAATGCAACAAAACCAACCAAAGCTGTACCAATTTGTTGAAATAAGCTCAAATTATACAGATAAAAGATAATCAAGATGAGTTTGGAAAAGAGTTTTCAATTTTCATACTCATTAGGAAAGCTTTGCTCCTGTTTGACAAACTCATAGCACTGCTTTAGCATGTTTTCCGAATAGTCCAGGGCAATAACAAGAGAAAACAACCCACTCTTGGCAAAAAGTCTTGAAAACAAGCCACTGCCACAACTAGCATCCACAATATTTCCACCCAAGACTGGCTTCAGGTAATCCTTGATCAATTCGAACTGTAATGCAAATAAGGGCTCGAACATGAGGGAATAGTACTGTAGTGCTGAACAACAGCAGGGATTACTGAACTTTTAATCGCATAAGAAATTAAATACACAGTGCTAAAGGTATATGCATTTTATACATATTGATATTGCACTAGAAACAAGTTCAATGTGAATTTTCCAGCAGGATGCAGAGACATGTTTCTCTGCCACTAAGAATGACTAGGCCATTTTATGGCTTAGTAAAATGTAATTCAGTAATACATATTTTTCAGTTGTATGTGGTGTTCCAGGAAGGGAAGGGGAGACGGTTAAGAAACTGTGACATTACCTCCTTCTCCAGACCTGGGAAACCACCCCACACAAAACTCTGACGCCAACCCCTCTCATAAAGAAACGATATCAGAGGAAGTCTGTCATGAAAGGCAATGATAAGAGAAATACAAATCAAAACCCTCAGTAGTGGTAGGTGTTCAGTGAAAAGCATCTAAGATACTAAAAGCAAAGTAAATATAAATATAACAGTTCCAATCAATACAATATATAACCATTTGCACACCTGAAAAACTCAGTGGTCATTGACATGGTGTCACCATATTTCTGGGCCCCACTGGCTGCTACCAATTCAAGATGCGTGTCCTTGCCCGAGTAGGCCTTCTTACAACAATTGCAAACCAAACTAGATCCAGCTGCTGAATCTCTGATAAATGCATCCGTTAATTTTCAAAACAAAGTTACAATCATTCAATGATATGCAAGCAATGAAAAGAATCACCCTCAAAAGGCCTCACTTGAAATAGCTTACACTGATAAGACGCGGTCACTTATTAATGACAAGGGCTGAAAACATATAGGACAAGCTAATATGTTCCTGGTGCCACTAACCTTCTCCTGGGCTGCAACAGGATCCTGTAGAAAAACCATTTTTTTAAAAAAAACTCCACCATCATCTCATAATTAAACTCAAAATTTGTTCTTTAAACAGTTCACAGGACTGCTACTGATGAAAATCCAAGCAAATTGAAACGAGATGGGAACTAACTATTTAATTAAGGCTATTCGGTAATAAAGCAAGTGGAAACAGAAAGTGAGGATAAGAGTCAAACCGCTGGGTTGGCTTCAATGAAGGTCGTAGAAGAGGCTCGAACCTTTGCCCCGAAACTGAGTTTAAGGGCCGTAACTACACTCCACGGTTTAACAAACCGGTGCGTGGAGAAACCGAGCTGACTCGGTAGAAAGGTTGACGTAAACGCGGTGGCCATACTCTGGACTTTTACGAGCAAGACGGACAAAATGATTCACAGAAGAGATTTGTAGCTTATAAGTCAGTTACGAGTGGTGGATATAATAAAATAGTTCTTTTGGATGATCTCATTTCCGGGTGGGCATGTATGGACCAGCGGAAAGTGAGTGACGTGTCGGTTTCCAGATGTTCGCGACTAATCGACTATTGACATTTTTGTAACATAAGGAAAATATTTTAGACAATGAAAAGTACCAAATGGCTGATTGATGAGCAGATGTACGTATACCAGTATTGATTTGCATTAAACTCAATTTAAATCTAGCATCTAGAATGCTATAAGTTATAATGGTATTTAATTGTCTGCAAAAATTAAATAATTGAACAAAAAAATGATCCAGTTCTTTAATTAGAGTTTTAAAAAGAAAAAGAAAAGGAAATATGTAAGTCTGTTTCAATATTATGATGTTGTTGCCCATATTCTTCCGCCAGAGCATATTTATTTCTTTTTACGGGCATTTCAGTACCTAAGTCAAAAATTATCTTACACAGGGTGTTTACTTCACCTACTATAATAAATAACAAATGAAACGGTGATTATTTAAGAATATAATAGATGAGTAATGAAATGGAATGAGTATTATTTAGTTTAATTTATTTCTAAGAATTTCTAATGATGATGTAATCTCGATATTTGGTTTGAAAATATAAATTTGAAATGACAAAGAAATAACTAACAAAAAAATCAAAATATCCAAATAATCCCTACCAACTATATTATTATTACTATTGTTGTTGTTGTTGTTTTTTTTTTCTTCTTCTCATTTTTATTATTATCATCATCATCATTCTTCTTCTTCTTCTTCTTCTTATTATTATTATTAAGATTTTCTTAATAATAATAATAATAATAATATCATCTTTAACGTGTTTGATTTCGCTTCCAACCAGAAAACAAAAGATAGTGAGCAAGCCTGAATATATATAATCTCATTTAAACACTGTAATACACTGTAATTGGTTAGCAATTGAGATGGTAGTGTCTTCCGGAGGTCATCCTCAACCTTTACCAAAGTAGCGATCTTTTGTAAACGTCTTGCAAGGAGCCGCCCTACACAAAGAACCAATTATAATGAAGAATCCTAAGGAGAACTAAGTCTCGAATTTTCAAATGTTGAAGTATCATAACTGGCTACCCCATTCTTGCACACATTGGTTGGAAAATTTTAACATGGAAGGCTAGCAATGAATAGATTACGTAAAGAGATAATTGTAGTAGGTTTCAAAGGGACTGTGTATATTGGTTTATTAAACTATCATCACAAACTGCTCTATTTCGATGTTAAAGATGATTATTCTTGAATTTTGGATGAAGAGCGTATGGTCCTTCGAAGGTTTTATTACGAGAGTGTTTAAATGGACATCAAAATTTTCACTCACAGAAAAATCCCTAATCGTTCAAGTATAGATCAATCTTCTAGCATTGCTTGTTCATTTTTCCTCGAAAAGCCCGCTTTGCTTAATTGGTAAGTTAGTTGGCAATCCTTGATGATTACATTAGTGAGATCGGGTTTGGTGATAATTTATGTTGAATTGGATTATCTAAGGAATTGACTTCTAATTTTTCGTTAAAGAACGACTGCCATGAATAATTGCAATCAATTGAGTACAAAGTTGTCCCAAGTTTTTGTCATCATTATAAAAAGATAAGCCATGTAGAGGAACATTGTCGAGCCTTACATGGTGGAATATTTAAGTCAAAGAAGAAGTAGATTCCCAAGTTAAAGACAAATGATAAAATTGAGACTTTTAAGGGTAAGGAAATTGTAACTGGTCCAACTCTTGAATTACTAAGAGCATAAACGTCTAATTCAAAGATAATGGATAAGCAAGATCTTTTAAAGACTTGGGATGCTTTACTGAATTCTATATGAGGTAATTCGTTGCCTATTTTTGTCTCGGAGGAGGTGATGCCCTCATCTGACCCATTACCTATGCTCATTTTGGAGAAAGAGCTTCCTACCTTTTGTCTGCTTGGTCGTGAGATTCCATCAACTTTGGTGGTTGGAGATAATATGATCTCACCTTTGTTAAATGTTGGTTGAGAGGGTTTGTTGACTTTGAAAGCTGATGTTATAACTGAGAGTTTAACCATCGTTTCGTCAGAAATTACCATTATATCACCAGGTTCGATAGCTAATAAACCTTTCAGGGCTATTGGACTGGAACTGCTGATGGATGAGTTTGCTATTACTGTTGGAATTCAGAGGAACAAAGAATGTGAGCTAGCTCATTTAGCTATAGCAGACAATCAGTCGTAAGTGAATGTTGATGTCATGGGATTTGAGTCTATGATGGCTTTGGATTTAGCATTGCTGCACATAATAAAGAAAGATGCACAGTATGTGTTTGGTATTTCTAAGGCATCTATCATTTCGATTGATTTGATGGTTGTTTCGGCGACATCAAGTGAGGTAATGGCTCAAACATTGACTTCTATGTAACATGCTATAGATGTTTGAACTTGGACCCGATTGCGGACAGCTCAAATTCCTTTTTCTAAGTCTCAATGATTAATGCTCTATTTTGGAATATTTGTGGTCTAGCCAATAAACTTTCCATTTTAAGATTAAAAAATTGAAGAAAATTCATGCATAAATGGTTGTAGTTGTTGAACCAATGCTTGATTTGTCATGTGTTTATGAACTAAGACGTAAATTAAATTTTGAAAGGGTGGTTACTAATGCCTTAGGTCATGTTTAGGTCTTTTATAATAAGGAGTTTTCTTGTGATATTTTGCATAAAAATTCTTAGCAGTTAACTTTGAAAGTGTCCCATTCTTTGATTAATCTTTGTGATTTACTTTTACCTATGCTTTTTACTATATGGATGAGAGCCAATTGTTGTGGGTTTCTTTTATGCTTGCTACATGCCCTTGGTTATTTTATGGGGATTTCATTGTTTGTCTTTCTGCTGCAGAAAGATTGGTCGATTGCCTTTTCAAGTTTCTAAGGTACAAGATTGTCACAATTTTGTGGCTACCTATTCCCTGGTAGATGATGGATATACGGGTTCTCGGTTTATATGGATCAACAATAAAGAAGGTACACAAAGGATATGGAAATGACTTGATAGGGTTTTGGTGAATCCTGAATGGTTATACAACATGACTATAGTGGTTGAGCATTTGAATCTGTTAGCCCCAAAAAATTTTTTTAATTAATTAAGCATGATTAGACTAATTAAGTAATTGAGTTAGCATTATTTAGGA
>JANZLD010000006.1:18583929-18598430 GCA_026413575.1 Erythroxylum carthagenense | reverse complement strand
AGGCTATATGATGTATGTTCATGCCGAGATATAATTCAATACTCCTAACCCGTCCCAATTTACTAAAATACCCTTCCCATCGGTGATGGGATGTTACAAATTTAGACTCTAAGGTCCTCAAAAATTAGAAAATAATACAAGGTTCCTGTATAGGAGTCTATCACAGGCAGTATTAGGGAAACAAAAATAACTCAAGATCTAGTCACTATTTTGTCAAGTAACTTTCATAGAATCAAAGTAAGACCTATATCTACAACTTTCATTCTTTGAGTTTCTTCAAATTCATACTCTAGGGATATGAAAAATTGATCGAAAGAGAAAGATGAAATTAAAACTAGAATTTCAACTTACCTTTATAACTTCTTTCGTTCTCTTCTTCTCTTCCCCTTTTTCTCTCCTTCTCTTCTCATTTTCATTTTTCTCCCTCTTCTAACCTTATGGCCAACCTTCACTCTCACTTCTATTTCCTTTTTCATCCATTTTCTTTAGAAAATTCGAAGAAAGTTAAACTAATCCAATGTCACCATTCCATTGGTCCATGTGTCACCATTCTATTGGTACACATGTTATCCTTCTATTGTTCCATATTTTACTATTCTATTGGTACATATGTCACTTACTTTAGGGGCCTATATGTCACTCATTTAAGCCTCCATATGTTACTACTTGTAAGGCTATACATGTCATCAATTGTAAGGCTATATGTGTAAAGCACACATGTCATCATTCTATTACTCCACATGTCATAAGTCTAAAGTGTCTTTTGTCATAAATTTAAAGGGTCACTTGTTGCAATTATACTCAAGCCACTTGTCATCCATTTAACTGAGCCATTTGTCACTTATGCCACATGTCACCATTTCATAGGCTTGATCAACTTAAATTCCTATGTATCAATTTGTCTTGTTCTTTAACATTTTTCTTAGACTAGATGCACATATCACATCATCAATTACTTAATTGTAACAATAAAATTTCAATTCACTAATTATAATCTATCAATTCATGTTATCGATAAATCAAAACGCAAAACATTGGGAATTCACTTTCATATCACATTTATTTTTGTTCCATGCCTTGGAATATGTTAATTGAGTGCATATATATAGGCATGATATTACATTAATGATATTCTTCTTAACTCTCTTTTATAATTGACTATATTATCATGTGTCTAAATTTTGAGATTTATGTATGAATGATTTAGATAGGCCTGCTAGATTATTCATATATGGATTCATTGTTAGAATCTAGATTGCAATCCATAACTGTTGTAAATCTAATTCACATATGGTAAACTAATGGTCACGCATCATTAGAGATATCATACCATAGCTTAAATGACACGAGTATATATGGTTATTGCTTAGATTAACTTGTTTTCTCTTATTACATGATGCTATGGTCACATAAAATTTGAAGAGCTTATTATAAGTTGTTTGATAGCTATACCTAATTAAAGAGCTTATTTTAATTAGATAGAACTTCAGAAAAACTGGAAGAATTAACAGAACTTGTTGTTAATGTATGGTTAATAGTTTCAAAGAGAGGTACGAGAACAATATGATGATTGATTATGTACATTCACATGAAAGATGAGATTGAACTACGAATGGGATTCAAAATCCTTTAACTAATCCTTGCATTTTTGTATTGTTAGATTTAATTTGTTTTCTATAGTTTAGTTTTATTTTATTGCATCATTTGAATTTAACCAAAACCCCTCAATCCTATAGACTGATTCATTTACAAAGGTTAATCATACACTCTCTGTGGATGTGATCATTTCTCATTGCTATTACAAATTTTATTGTACATAGTTAGGTGTTATTTCTGTTGTGTTTAACAAGCAACCATAACTATTAGTGTTGATGAATAAGTGAATCTACATTGTTTTATGAATTTAGAGAATAGACACTTGA
Organism: Erythroxylum carthagenense; assembly: GCA_026413575.1. NCBI lineage: Eukaryota > Viridiplantae > Streptophyta > Magnoliopsida > Malpighiales > Erythroxylaceae > Erythroxylum > Erythroxylum carthagenense. The sequence goes on along the minus strand of JANZLD010000006.1, from coordinate 18,596,508 downwards.
TTAACATCATGATGCTTTTTATATAAATTGGACTCACATCCAATAAATATGATCTTTTAGCATTTTTATTATCACAAAAAATTCAAAATTATGAATATTTTGAATGTTAAATAATGTCACTCTAAAAAAGTTAAAGTTAAAGATTGATATTAGTATCCATTTAAGATAGTAACCTATCTAAGCAGCAAGAAGTATTTAGAATAAAGTGTTTACTTTTGCATTAAAAGGTTATATAACTTCTCAAACAAGTTCTTAAATGCTCTTGTGACAATTAAATATTTTATATTTTCTTTTATATTAATAAGGGATATGAATATGATCAAAAGTTGAAGTAGTTTTCCTCATGTATATTCATCTTATACATAGAGTTAAATTTTGTGATTCAGGCTGAAGTTTGAAAATTTATAAAGTGAATTAACTCTATGAATCGATACAAGCAATTAGTTTCCTAACATTTTGATGAACTTTGTGATTGGATTAGTAGTGGATAATTTTGAATGGTATGCTTGATCTATTTAATAATTTTCCAAAATTGCTTCCTATCTAAGTTAGGATGATGAAATTGATTTGCTTGAGAATAAGCAAATGGTTAAGTGTGAGGGAGTTTGACATATGTTAGATATATTTTTACTTTTAGTATGATTTTTTTTGTAGTATTGCACTTTTGTTTTGGGTATATTTATATGATTTGCTGTTCAAAATGAGTTATATTTTATGTCAGATCTTGTTTTAGCCTTTTTAAAGAAAAAGAGTGAATTTAGAGAAGAATTAAGTCAATTTAGAGAAATTGTAAAAGATGTAAAGAAATACTTAAGAATACGACAGAAACTTGATGCCACATAATGTCGCATTATATTTCTCTAGAAAATCTGTCATCCAGGGAACTGATACCTATATGCTATTGTATTGAAGTTATGTTTCAAGAGGGCACATTACGTTTCCCTTTACTCAACTAGCATGTTCCAATTTTCAAACCATATTCACCAACATAATGCTATATGATCTCGTGTATTGGCGATGATGATCTATATAAAAAGTTTTAGAATATGAGATAAAGTAATATAGCATTCAGGGACGGAGCCAGACTCGACTCTAAGGGAGAGCCGAGGGCTAACATTTAAATGTAAATTTTTTTTAAAAGGGGCCACTTATATTTATAATTTTAAAAATATTAATTATATAAGTAAATTTTTTAAAAAAATTTGAAAAGCCCCCCCTTATAACGTAGCTCCGTCACTGATAGCATTCACACAATCTCGTGTCAAGACTAGGTTAAACATATAACTTAGGATTCAATTTATTAAAAGAAGAGAAAATTAGAAGGAAGAAAAAAGCAAGCAGTTTGTAGCATATACGAGTTTGGAGCTAAAAGAGTGTATTAAAAGCTAATTAAAACAATTAGAGATCAAATAGAAATACTATCTTAAAAGAAGAACAATGATTTCAACAAAAAAAGAGATTATCTTTGACACTTCTTGTCGTGGCTCTTAACCTTGTGATTGTTGGTCCAAACAATACATAATGAATTGGGTTCATTATTGGCTCATCCAGGGCGGCCTGGGCAAGGGTAGCTTGGATGCCTACCAGAGCCTATCATTATAATCAATAAAATAGGGTTTATTTTTACTCTTATAAAAAATAAGACGAAATAAAATATAACTCACTCTTAATTTTATAAAGAATAGCAAAAGGTCAGTGTTTTGTTTTTTTAAATTTTTATAAGAGTCCAAAAATAAGCAAAATTAGAGGCCTTTTTTTTTATTTTACCAAAAGCTTATAAAATACTAAAAACTGCTGGCGCTCATCTAGGCTTTTCAATTTACCCTATACCTCATTTCGTTGATTCTGGCCTTGAAAATGCCATGCAATTGTAGCTAGCTTCATTTTAAAAACCAATAATTCCATCACTGCGCATGTCGTAATTACTAACTAGTTGAAGTAGTAATAGATTACATTTGATGCCTTTTCCGCACCTGTCTCTGCCAAGTTTTGGCCCATTTCTAAGTCACCATCACTGTCTGAACAGCATACCTTTGAAAGGCCAGGAAAACTATTCCAGTTCCTGAAGTATTGCGTGGATAATAATACGGAAGCCATTTAGTATACATGCTGGATAGTTACAACTTTCCCAAGAACGATCTTTTGCCTGCCGACATGCCCTTTTCTTGGCTTCATCCCCACACAAAACTTTTCTTAAATCGATAGTTGGTTGGTGATATTGATGCTTATGAATGTTCCTATTTCTTAACCTTGAATTCAGCAATGACGATGTCACATATATATTTTTTATTGTCGACAACTCATCATTTGAATTAGAATTTTTATTTGGTTAGAAACAAGCTAGTACTAGGAGGTAGAGTCGAGGTTGTAACTTCTTCAAGGAATCTACGTAGGGAACATAAGGGAGCATATCCGCAGCTCTCCTATTTCCTATACTTTTAAGATTCTAGTCATTTAATTTATTGTAATAATGATTAGAATTTATTTAGACACATCGATTAATTTACAGATCTACCGCTTAATTGGCAAATTTGGAGATAAGTTGTGCATAAAGCACAGTGGACTCTGTCTGCTTTGGGTTTGATGGGACCGTCCATTATTACTTTAATTTGTTAGCTCAAACCAACATAGTATTTTGTTTGTTCAGTAATAAGGTTCTGAAAGCAGATTGGTTACTAATTTATTATCAAAATATATTTCGCATTTTATATTTGGACATCAAAATAGGGAAAAGAAGAGAGAATAACAAATCCAAAAATTTTACTTGGACGAGAAAAAGGGTTCCAGAACCACCACGTGCTCACCCCACTGGGACTCTGGTGATTCGTTAGCCTTTCGGGGTTTATTAGAATTTTAAACTTTCAGATTCCTTTGATTGGGTGGGCAGTGGGCTTTCAGTGCGATACGCGGAAACAGATGACAGAACAGACGGCTTCGGCTTTTGAGCTTATAGCTTTAGCATTGCGTCAAATTCCTGAATAAAGTACACAACACAGCCATCGAATCGAATCCTTTTTTTTCACCACAATGCCCTTATCATCACAGACCAGCAATCTTCCTTTCCGTTATCCACTTTCAGTCTAAAGAAAAAGAGTGTTCTGATTTAGGCCCTGTTTTAACATGAGTGGTAATTAATGTCATCAGGGATCAATCCATGCAATGCAAATGGTGCCTATGAAACTTCTTTTTTTTTTTTCTGGTTTTATTTCAATGATTAGTATTCCACTTGGCTCCCAGTTATTTGAAGAATTGAGCATCTTTGGGCTTTACAAAATGAAAATGATGCATGTCCTGGATCAAAATTCAAAAGGGATCAAATGATCTCCACAAACCAAAAATTGCTTTTTTGGTTATCGTGTCTTATCGTATCCTACTTTTTTTTTAAATTTTCATACTTCATTCTCTTTGCTTCATAATCAGAGTAGCAATTGGCAGAGAGTCTGCTACTCATACCTTACTCTCTTTGTTTCTCTTTTTTAATCTCATAAAAGGAAAAAGGAAACAAAAACGGAAAGTTCCAGATCAAACGAGCAGATAAGCAAAGGTCACTATCGTCAATTGACACATATCCATTCTTTCCATCCGCGCTCCTTCAAAAAGAGCGAGCAAAGCAAAACCCAACTCCTCACTGTACTCTCTCTCATACATTGCAAGACACAAACATACACTAATAGTGTAAGAGAGAGAGCAAACGCCAATTACCATTTAGCTTCACTTAGTTTTGGTTATTTACTAACTGGTATTAGGTATTTGCAAATCAACACCAACGACTAAAAGAGGATAATAAATAAGGTTAGAGCAAAATGGAGAGGACAACTCCGGTCAGAAAACCACATACATCCACCGCAGATCTGCTCACGTGGTCGGAGAATCCGCCCGCTGATTCCCCCACCTTCGGCTCCGCCGCTCGCTCTCACCAGGTAGGTACTTAACCGTCTCTCTTATACTTGAGCGTTTTTAAACGCAATGTCGCGCTTTTAGTTAATTCTTCAGTTGATTGAATTATTTGTAGCCGTCGGATGGGATCAGTAAGGTGGTCTTTGGAGGTCAAGTCACGGATGAGGAGGTAGAGAGCTTAAACAAACGGTGAGATCTAGTTCTTATTTTTCCATTTTCTTTTGGAGGCAACGAATACAAAATGTTGAATGGACCAGCTTAACTGATTTTATTTGCTTTTCCGAAAATGTCAAACTTTTGTTGTAACTTGCGTGTTTTCGAGATATTTATAGCTTTCCCTCTTTTTCTTTTACTTGCTTTTACCCGATATATCACAAAAATCTCTCATTTACGTTTTCGCTTATTTGATGTTCTTTAACTCTCTTTGATCTTTCTCGGCTGATCAAACTTCTTTACATCGGACTCCTTTCTGAAAATTGGAAAGATGATCTATTTAGCTCAGATCAGATATCTTATTTGTTTTATTTGTTACTGGCGCACTTGTTATTGTCAATTTTCTAAGACCGTTATCCTTAGTGTTTCATTTCGTTGGTTTTGTAGATCTGTTTCGTGATACTATTTGATGAAATCCTAAGTTCTGAATTAAATTTTTAGGGGCAGTTTAGATGATTGTTTTGGCTCATTGTTGATTGTTAATTATCAATTTACATTTTTTTTTTACCGAGGAAAGGATTAATCTATGCTGCTAGGCTTCAGCAATTAAGAAGGAGAGCATGAAGTTTGTGCAACTGATTAATTTAAAAATTCTTGTCCGGGGCAAATTAGTTTCTGAAGTATGACCACACTTTAACCTTCTATCTCTGCCCAATTTGGCTTCTTTTTCTTTCTTTTAGAGTACCTGATTGAGATGTAAAGCAACATTACTGGAATTCTTATTCTTTTAGATTTGGAACCAACCATTTGTTTCTTTTTAATCCTTGCCTGCGTTTCTTTTCGTTGCTCAGGAAACCTTGTTCAGGTTATAAAATGAAGGAGATGACAGGCAGTGGCATTTTTTCTGGTAAAGGAGAAGAAGCTGCATCTGAACCGGATCCTACCCCAAATAGTAGAACTGGATTACGCATGTACCAGGTAGTTTAGAGATCATTATGTATTTGTACTTCAATACTGGAAGTCAAATCAACTAAGGTTTTATTCTGTAGCAGTTGAGTTTGACTATTGGTTTATTAGAAGTACTGTCTAAAGGTTCAAGATATGAGCTTTGATTAGTTTATACTGCTGTTAATTAAACCAAACTGAATTATACTAGTTTAGTTTGGAAATTATCTAATACGGTAATTGGCTTTTCTTTTCCAAATTTGCAGCAAGCTATTGCTGGAATCAGTCATATTTCATTTACTGAAGAAGAGAGTGTTTCCCCCAAAAAGCCTAGTACTCTGCCTGAAGTTGCCAAACAGCGTGAGCTGAGCGGTACCTTGGAAAGTGAGGCTGATGCAAAGTTGAATAAACAACTTTCAGATGCTAAGTGCAAGGAGCTAAGTGGACATAACATCTTTGCTTCCCCTCCTGAAATTTTACCAAGACCAACAACTGCACGTGCTTTGGCATTGAAAGAAAGCATTGAACTAGGGGAGCCTACTTCTCAGGATGTAAGAATTGCAGTCAAAATTTCCATAGATGTTTGTGGATGCATGAATAAATTAGTTTGCTCTGTCGTTCCTCTCTCTCATTACTTGGCTTATCTGCATATCTTTTTGTGTCTGCGTCTTCTTGCGAGAAGTTCTATTTCTACATTCTTTTGATTGGAAGGCATAAACATTTCATATTCAGTACTACATGATAAAACTTTTCATATTCAGTACTGTCAAATTTTGTGGAACGCATAATGAACATTTATTGGGAAATTCAAAAAATAACTATCTTGTATAGAATTACGGCCAGCTTGATGCTATCAAGGGACGTGCTTTTGTTTTCCTTGAGCTTTAATTTGATAGTATTTGCTGGAGCTTGTGAGACGAGTCTCCCCTTAGATTATAAGTTATCTGTAGATCACTCCGTTGAAGTCTCATCGTGTTCTGCTTGCTTGAATTTTGGAACGTGCTGGGGCCAGGCAACTAGTGAGTTGACGAAGACAGCCAAGAAAATTTATGAAAAGAAGTACTCGGAGCTCTCAGGAAATGATATATTTAAAGGCGATGTCCCTCCATCATCTGCGGAGAAGCATCTAAGCACAGCAAAATTGCAAGAGATGAGCGGCAATGACATATTTTCCGATGGGAAGGTAGAGGGCCGAGACTACTTGGGTGGCGTACGCAAGCCTCCAGGCGGCGAGAGTACCATTGCCTTGGTTTAACTTTGTTAGTCTAACTGTGATTTTGTCAATTGTGTCTGTTTATTTTTTTTTCTCTATTATTTAACATCCTAGAGAGGGTTGTTTCGTTATATTATTTGACCTTTCAGAAATTTCTTCTTAGGCTTTAACTTGTCAAACAGTTGTGAGTTCTGTGGAGTATCTGCTAAATTGGCTTGTGTATTCTTGTGGTTTTTGCTTGCTTTGGCAGGATGCTTGGGCTATTCAGTATTATTTTTATTCTTTAGCACAAAATTGTCATCACTATTCTATCATCTTGTTTCTTACCTTGTACTAATGTTTTGTGTTTATTGGGTGCTCTGTCCTACGAGGCTTGTAATTATTTTTGGAAATCCAAAAAACACTTTAAACGGTCCTAACCGTCACGGAATTCGTGTTAACATTCAAAATGAACGCAGTTAATTGAATCATTTATCCAAACTGAAGTCAGTTAGCTGAATCATTTGTCAGTCATAAAGGAATGGTGCGATTTATGTCTTAACAAAACAAAGAAATGTTGAGTGGTAATGTTTTGGCCCAAGTCAAGAAATTTTAAAGAAAAAAAAATGGTGCATGTCTTTTCGTGCGCCTCTTTTTCTTGTCTATCCAATCGCCGCACCAGAAGCCAAGGACGATTCCTAAAACAGGAAAATTCGCAAAATATGCCAAAAGAATATAGAAAATGCCTCAATTTTCAAACTGACACCGCCGTAATCTCGCAGAAGATGCTGTTCGTTTCTTCCATATTCCATATTTAAAACATATCTACAATTCTAATTAAATTTTTGTTAAAAACAACAGAAAAATTATTAAAATGATGCAATTAATTTAAATTAATAATTTGATTTCCTTAATATTTAAGATATACTAGTATATTTTTGTCATCATTAAAATATGATAAAGAATTAAAATCATGTGATGAAGTACCCACAAGAATATGAAGTGAAGAAAAAGAAAGTTGTTAAGGAAGTAAATCCCTTGGAACAAAGTCAAATATGTAGTGAGAAAATCAAGGGAATCAGTTTCATCTAATCTACGAGATACTGTTAACAAACAGATTTAATAGAATCGGTTGACACAAAACGAAATTGGCATTTTGTTAATAAAAAACCATTGTTATTTATTAACAAAAGCAGCAGAAAGACCAATCCCTGGTGTCTATGTGAGCCTAGCGTATGAATAGTGTGCCGACTCGACTTCATTTGAATGGCGTGAGCGTGAACAGTCAGTGTAACACAGTCCGTACACAAGCCTCTCAATAAAAACCACAACTATGGAGCCAAACACCGACCATAGACATTCCTGCTCTCTTTCTAATGACCCAATTCCCAATAACAGCCATATGTAAAAACTTCGTATTCCTACCATCTTCCTTTGATAAAAATGGTAGGAAAAGAGTAGACCACCTTGTAGTTGTACACTGCCAAAGCGTTTTAACCTTTTTCTTTTTCTTTTATTTTGATTTCTGATGTGGGTTTTGGGTTTTTGATTAAGGAGTTTTCTTCTTTCTTTTCGGTTGATACTGTGTCCGATACGTAGGTTCCTGTTTTTGTCTTTTTGTTTGATCATGTTTAAACTGGGCGAGAGAGAGCAGAGGGTTACAGAGAGTAGGGAGAGGAGTGAGGAGTTGTTGAATGGAGGTCAGAATGGGCCATATTTGAGTTTTCTTCGTCATCAAACGTCTAGGCCTCTTTTGAGTGGCTCTCCCTTGAGTAGAGTTAATCTGTTGTCGTCTGAGAACTCGCCTTCTTCGAGTTCTTTTTTTAATGGGTTTTGTTCACCTGCTGACGGTTCACCTCCTGTGTTAGAGGAGGCCAAGTATCAAAGTCCCTATTATTTAAATGGATTCTGTTTGGATTCTAAATCATCTCGTGACTTTTATAGCATTGATGAAAATTTGGTGGACGAAGATGGCCTGGCCGAAAATTTGTATAGTATGACTATTGCAGAGGAAAGAAACGGTGGTATGAAAACGAAGGCGGACCCCAATGGATTTGGTGATGGCTATCTTGGTGGGTTTGTACAACATGATATTATAAAATATGGCTTTAACAATGGGGATTTTAATTTTGGAGGTTCAAAATCCTCTCCCCGTTGTGTTGCTTTGAGTTCTGAGGGTGACATCAGGTGTACGTTCCATGGCTTTCAGGGTGGATGCGATAAGGGTGTTTGCCATACAATGGGTCCTTTTCTTGCTCGTGGTCAGACTAACGATTTGTGCTCTGGTTCTGATCGGTGTAATAACCGAAGCACTGATTTGTTGCAGCAAAGGATGGAACAGGGGAGGGATTGGAGTATCGGGGAAATGCATGCTTCGAAACAATCTGGTAGTAGGCCTTGCCTTAATGAGGCATCAGTCCTTCCTGAGCATTTCAATATGGATCCTGATGGAGGCAGACGTGCCATGGATTCATCGGGCTGTCCTCAGTTAATGCATCCCACCTTAGATGTAAATATTTTCAATCCGTTGTCAAAAAGTATAATATTAAAAGAAAGGACTAGATCAGTCACAAGGAGTGGGGTTTCTCAATCTGTATTGTCATTTGAAGGAACCGCTGGTGTTGAAGCCTTTAACTGTGAGGATGGTCTCATTATACAAGAAACAGGTTTGGGTCATTCTGCTATTAGAGGAAGAGATCAAATAAGATGTACCAAAAAGAATTGCTTCAGTGATGTGTATAATCTACGGGGAAAAAACGTTAAACTTGATATTTGTGGAGGGATGTGCGAAAATGGTCAGAGTTTAAGTAGTTTTACCCCATTGCCAGCTATTCCGAGTATTAGCTCCTTGGCTGAGATCCAGGGATACATATACTTACTGGCACAAGATCAAAATGGTTGCAGGTTCTTACAAAAGATTTTTGATGAGGGAACAAGCCGAGACGTTCAAATAATCTTTGATGAAATAATTGATCATACTGTTGAACTCATGTTGAAGCCGTTTGGCAATTATGTCATTCAGAAATTATTGGATGTGTGCAATGAAGAACAAAGATTTCAGATTGTGCATATGGTCACCAAAGAATCAGGAAAGCTAATTAACATCTGCTTAAATACATACGGGTAATCTCTATGAACTCAATACTTGACCTTTTCTTACAGTGATTTTAAACACTGATCACATATTTGTATCTTCAAAATTTTCCTTGCACTATTGTACAGCACAAGAGTGGTGCAGAAGTTGATTGAGACTCTCAAGACAAGGCAGCAAATTTCGTTAGTAGTTCTGGCTCTGAAACCTGGATTTCTTGATCTCACCAAGGATCAGAATGGAAATCATGTGATTCAGCGGTGCTTGCAGTGCCTTAGTGATGAAGATAACAAGGTGCAGTCTTTATTTTTTCCTCTGATTATGTTGCCATTACGTATTACATATGGTGTCTAAAATCATACTGAACTTTTCTTTCTGTTTGAGCTCTTCATAGATGCTAGTCTAAGTTAAGTTTGTATTGTAGATATATCTACTTCCTGTGACCTTTATGCATAACTTTACCGAATGGTACTACATGCTTTTAGCCAAATTGATTTCAAGTGTAAAACATTTTCTGTATAACTTCTTTCAGTCTCTCTTTCTTGGATAATAATGTGAAGGGAGGGGAAAACTCTCTACTTCTCATAGATTATTTTTTGCTATACTTGCAATTTAGTAAACATGGCATAGGATCATATAAGTAGAAGGAAGTGGTTTGGGGAATGTTTGAAGCAGTCAGAAGGGTCAATATACAGTCCTTTAACTGGTCATAATATTGGCAGATTAGAACTCACAGAATTGCATTGTGGCTGAAAATGTAGTCCCGTCACATGTATGGCATGGTGTATGCAAACAAAAGCACGAATATATTAAACTTTGGTCATAAAAATCAGTGGGAGCTCAAAACTATCTTTGAGATTCTAAATGTGGACAATAACATCAATCAAAGGCATGAAATGTTTTCAGAAATTTTGGGAACTCTTGAGCTGCACTAATGTGTCTGAACAACTAAGTTCAATTTTCTTTTCTGTCTATTCGCAGATGTCTGTTTGCAGCATGCTATGCTTTAACATTCAATAATGTTGTGCAGTTTATTTTCGATGCGGCTGTAAAGTTTTGTGTCGAGATTGCAACTCATCGACATGGATGCTGCGTAATGCAGCGATGCATTGCACACTCCAAAGGGAAAAGTCAAGATAGGTTGATAACCGAAATTTCTAAAAACGGGCTTCTCCTTGCTCAAGATCCTTTTGGGTAAGGCATCAAAGCGATTGAATTACTTGGAATGCTTATCTTTATCTATTTGTCCACTGAAACCAATATGCTATCACAAACTAGACCAAATTATATGTTACGAAATGATGCTTGTTTGTTTTGGTTATTCTTTGGTGTGATTTTCATTGAAATCAGTTTAAGGCAGGTGATTCTCTTGGAAAATATTGACATGTTTGTGGTACATGATGATAGTTACCATGATTGATAACTTGGTTATAGGAATTTTAGTTTCTAAATAAGACTAGTTTGCCCTTTTACCGTAACGTATGGTCAACATGTTCATCTTTTACATTTGTTGGTAGCTAAACAGAAGTGTGAGGTAAAAAAAATTAGTTAGTTTCCAGCATGTTGTGAATCCTCTGGCTCTAAGTCCTTGACATGTTCCAGAAACTATGTCGTGCAATTTATTATCGAGCTGAAGAGCCCATCTGCTATCACCAACTTGCTTTCTCAATTCAAAGGTCACTACATACATCTCTCGACACAGAAATTCAGCAGTCATGTGGTTGAAAAATGTCTCAAGTATTTTGAAGAAAACCGATCACAGATCATATATGAACTACTCTCAGTGTCACACTTTGAACAACTGATGCAAGATCCATATGCCAACTATGTCATTCAATCTGCTTTAGCCGTTACCAAGGTATGAAAACTAACACCTACTTTAGAATATGGTTTTGTGGTTTGATATATTGGTTTCACATACAATAAAAATTTCATCTCAAAAGCAGGGTGGCCCTCTTTACTCTTCACTGGTTGAAGCAGTTCGACCCCATATGATGTTACGTACCAGCCCTTATTGCAAAAGGATTTTCTCTCGAAACCTCTTGAAGAAATGATGTAATTTTTACTCCGCCAAGAAATACCGCTAGGCACCACAAATTCTCCATATTTTCTACCTATCCCATCAGAATGGCTGCTGATACTCTAACCTCTAGGGAATATTGATGGCATCCATGAGTTTCAAAAAGAATGCATGGGGAGAGAAGAATTTTGTTCCACTTTGTTTATCATGCTGATACCAAACTGTATGATTTTGTTGTCTTTTCATGTTGTTGTCTTGCTCATCTAAATTTAAAAAGTGTATTGTAGTTCCTAAAGACGCAACTTCGAAGTATCTGTTTTGTTTCAGAGTTCTGTATTATGTTAGCCTGGATTTCTTTCTTAATTTCCATTTATTCCAGTTCGCATTAATGAAAATGTAGGTTTGATAAGATTGAAATTTATAAAATTAACAAGAGCAGCAAGTCAGTTAACCACAAGATCAGATCTGTCAGGGACTTATTGATGTTGGTCGCGACATCTATAATCTTGTTTTCGCGGAATGTTTAATATGCTTTTCATTTTGAATTCAACTGTAACTATTGAAATTAATAGGACAAGGACAGGTATCACAACACACAGGACAAGCATTTAGAAGAAACATCAGTTTACGTTTGTACTTGACAGCTTTACAAAGTAACATACTGAACAAATAACTGTGTCACTCTCAGTAAAGGAAAGACAACAATCGCTTTTGAATTGTGGGTTTCCTTTTTCTGGATTTGCTCTCTTTTATTCAGGGCTTTTGGTCCACTTCTGTTAATCTCATTCATTTTCACGTCAAGAAGTTTGCTGTTGGACTTACTTTTCAGGTTTGGAAAGGGAAGTAATTAGTGCCTTAATTTTGTTTCTTCTTAAAAAAAAAAAAACCAAATTGACATTAAATTCTTATATTTTTATTAAAAGACTAAAGATAGAAATTGATATTTCTTATTATTATATTGATTATCATATTTTTACATATCAAAATTATAAATAAAATTACTAATATTAATAATAGATTAATTAATTTAAAATAATTTTAGATTAAGTATTTTATTATAATTTTATGTTATTATATAACAGTACTATTAACTAAAATGATTTACATATTATAACAACAACAGCAACAACACTTAGTCTAAATCTCGTTGATACATGGAATTTGAGGAAGTCCAATAGTACACAATCTTCTTCTTATTATTACTACTACTACTACAATTTTTATTTTTCCTTCCCTCCTTCTCTCTCTCTCTTATTTTTTTTTCTTTTCAAGTGGGTCCTT
>JANZLD010000006.1:18224457-18236114 GCA_026413575.1 Erythroxylum carthagenense | reverse complement strand
CTATAATGCATGTGAAATGCGACCCTTGCCTGTACCAAATCCTAACCCGATCCAAATTACCAATTTACCCGTCACTCTGGTAACGGGATGTTACATTATAACCTATTCACATAAGAAAAGAAAGTTTCTACTATACACATAATCAGTACTTTTATCCATTGTCTTTTTCAAACATGTCATAACCTTTACAAATACACTACCAAATTATACAACATACACCAAATAACTTTTTAAAGTCTTCTATCGTCAAATGTAATGCAAAGATGCTTATCAATCAAGTTAAAGTTCACTACTTATCTTTGTAGTTGTTATCAATCCATACATTAATTTTGAATATGGGTATAAATATAATGCATGATTTCTGACCAGAAGCATCAGCAAATGGAACATCTTAAACCTGAACTTATAACAAACAATAGAAATGTTGTAAATAAGAAAAAATGTTGAGGAAATTACTTTGGAGATCTTGGATAATCATTCACACACACGAATATTCCACTTCCGCACAAATTTGTTCCAACATTCTAGCAATGTTAATTTTGTGATTTATTAACTGAAACAACTTGATGAATATTCAATGAAAAATAAAAAACTAATTAATCTCATACAAGATTCCTTTCATTAGTAGCATATCCATATACCCTTTAGCAGCATAATCATTGTGACATTTCTTAATGGTGATTTTTAAGAAATTTGAAAAAGAAGAAAAACAACAATTTCACTACTTAGAAAGTTGAAAATAAAAACAACAAGAAATTTGAAAACAAAAGTATACTAAGAAATTTAATAATATTTTATTTTCTATATACAATGCTTCAAATTATCAATTATTTTTCCTTTTTTAATAATAAATTAACATAAAAATATATCAGTACATTATATACAATAATATAGATTAAAAATGTAACAAATAATTTATTCCAAAATAGTATAACATTTGGTTAAAATGTAGCTAAAAATTTTGATTGTGTTTTACAAAATATGGCTAAAAACATTTGGCTAGGTTCTAAGTGTTTGAACCTAGCTAAACACTTTTTGCTACATTTCTAAAAAATAAATGTAGCTAAAAACTATTAGCTATAAAAAAAAATAAGTGTAGCCAAATATATTGGCCAAGATTCCTCAAAACGTTACTAATAGTTTTTGGCTACAAAAGTAAAACGTAACCAAAAATTGTTAAGGAGGATTACCCAGGATATGGAGACATTGATAAGAAATTTCAGCAAGTAGTTAAAGAAAATGAATAAGGATAGACCTGAGTTTAAGCAGAATGGTGGGAGTTTATAAAAAAAAATACAACTTTAAACAACAAGCTAAAACTCAACATGTTGAAAGAAAAGTGAAGAAAATTCAATGTCATGAATATTAAGGCTTCCTACATATGCAAGCGGAATGTGCTAACACCTTGAATAAGAGAAAAGGGAAGTCCTATACAAGCACATGGAGTGCTAATGAATCCAAAAGTGAATATGGTAGTGAAGAAGAATTGGTAAATAGTGTTGCGTTTGTTCCTTTATACAGTAAAATTCTAATTGCATGCTTAACAATAACTAAGAAGGAAGAAACTGATGATGAAATTGTGGATCAAACCACCCGAGATTTTGGGAAAAAGGTAGATGGATCAACTCAAAGTTTAATTTCAGATTATGATAGTGATGATAGTAATTCAGATGATAAAAAAGGAATATATTTATGAAGCCTATGAATTAATGTATGCTAAATGGGTGCAAACCTGCAAGAAGAATGAAAAGTTAAAGAAGGAAAACTCCCTATGAAGAACATCATTCAAGATTTAGAGAAGAAATTGTTATCTACAATAAATGAGCTTAATAAAACAAAATTAAAGTTATTCAATACAAAAAAAAGGGATAAGGGTGTTAAATGGAGGTATCAAAAAGTTAGAAAAGTTGCTAGAAATTAGTAAGATTAAAGGATACCTTTAAAGAATTGACTATAAATGCAAATGTTCAAAGTCAAATGATGAGAAAAATGGTGTGTTCAGATCTGTCCAAGCAGAAATCTCAAGAAAGAACTAAAAGTTCATACCTAAATGTCACTTTTGTGGGGTAATTAGGAACATAAGGCTTAATTGTTACAAGCTGCTACAAATAATATTTCAACGAGGTCAAAACCAAAAATTTAGACATTTCTTCATTAAATTTTCAGCAACAACCCATGTTACCAAAATATACTTAGGTTAGAAAGGTAATTATAAGCACAAAAACGTAGTGAAGGAAAAACAAGAAATTATCCAAATTCACAGTTAGTTGCTGTTGTTAAAGAAACTAGTCAGACAGAGGATCTATTAGTTGCTTCTGGAAAAGAAATCAACTAGACATTTAATGACAGAGATAAAGTGATGAGGAATAAGGTCAGATTTGAATTTCTTTGAGGAGCATAAAGACTGTGTGTTTTACATTTTTAAAGTATAGTTTGATATTTTAAAAAAAAAAGAGGTTCGAAGGAGAACATCTAGACATTTTGAGCTTTTATTTATTAGTTTTATAAGGTTTAGGTGATTAATGTTTTTTTTGGCTTTTCCTTACTTGTTAAATAGTGTATACGATGTGAGAGTGAGGCTCTGCTTAATGATTTGAAAATTATGTTTTTGGATTTTGATTTGCAAAGTTATGTCAAGAATATGTTGATGCTTAAATAGAGACTTGTAGGAAGATTCAGATTTTCGATTATTTGGGTTCTCAAGTTTATCTTGGTTTTTCTCTATATTGTGGGTTGTATAAATTTAGGCAATATGCGTTCATATGGTTTATGTGAAGATTGATTAAGTTTGATTATGATTTGTTGAATGCATTTTTTAGGTTTCTGAATTTAATGAGTCATATGTGGATGACTTTTATGTAAGTAATGATATATTGGTAGTGTTTTTATTGATAATATTTATGCTTCTTTATTCTCTAAGATTGGTCGCAATGAAGGCATTTTTCATTTTAGCATTGTTTTGTCCAGAAGGGGAGATATAGGATTATTTATTTTCATTTGATATGACTATTTAATTCAGGAGGAGATTTTAAGGTATCTCTATAACTATTAATTTTTCTTTTTAGCATTTTGTGTCCCAAGGGGAAGAATAGATGATGTAGTGGCTATGGTTGTTGTGTTTACTTGGAGAACTTGACTGTTTTTGTTAAAATTTAGATTATTATCTATTCAAATATTTACTAAGTGCTTATTTGGAAGTTGTTCTGTTAAGGGGGGTTCCCATGTGGTATTTGTGAACTTAATGATTATGCTTCCAATTATCTTCTTTATGTGGAGTTTTGACATATGAAAAATAATATCAAAAAGGGGGAGATTATTAAGATATATGTTATATATCTTATTTTTTAATTTTGGACACTATTTGATAATTGGACTTAGTTAGATTTATGTAGGACTCTTTCAAGATAAGTTTAATAAGGTTTAAAATCCTAATCAAGATGAGATTTAATAAATAACTTATTTAGGGATAATAGCTACCTAAGGAAGTAAATTTTGGAGATTTTGTTTGATTATTTGCAGCTGTAATATGGCTGGGATTTTCGTATGTTATGGGTTAGGGTGTTGTCATTTTTGCTTATTTTTTGGGATACGATTTTTATTTGGTGATGCAACTTTCTGTCAAGTTGCGATTCTCCGTCTTTGCACGACAACAAAGGGTTATGTGATTATGGATTGCATGATTTTTTACAAGTTGGTATGCTTCAAATTTTCACCGATAATTGAGGCCTATCTTTCATAACTTCTATTGTGCATGGGATGTTCTAGTGACGATATTAAAGCTTCAGAGCAGATTCTTTTAATAGATAACTTCTCATTCTTTCGTTAACGAAGCTACATTATTAGGGAAGTTGTTTTATTTCTCAAGTGTCTTTGTTTACGTTTGTTGTTATTTCAATCACTTGAGTTATTTTGTTTCCATCCTTTATTATCAAATATTGTTGAGAAAATGCTCTGTTGAGGTTAGTACAAGGTAGTCATACTGCTGGGTGTGATTTACTTTCACGAGTACTGAGGATGAGGGATAGAGTCAAGGGTTGGGTGAGTCAGATCTGTAATGCCTTAAGTAAAATTATTGTTGTATCACAAATGAAAGTAATTAAACTAAGTGAGGGCCTTGCAAATATAGGCAAATTGTGTCAAACTACGTTACAAAATCTTAGTATTGATTTATTTATTTTGCATTTAATTTTTTATTTTCGTTTGTGCTAAAAAAAACTATTATCAAATTAGAAATTTTGTAAAACTACTACATCCTTTCGGATTTTCTCTTTTTAAGTTAATACACGTATAAAGATCTAACCCTTCATTTATGAAAAGATGATTAACTCGACTTAGTTGTTTTTAACATGGACTACTTGCACTTTAACCATGTCAACGATTGCGTTTGAAATGAAAACTTTGCTAAATCTAGAATGGCTAGCTTTGATGGAGAGTGAGTGGTGGGCAGACTGCATAAACTACAATATTTAAGACTTCAACTAGGCAACCTAAGTCATTGCATGTGACTAGGCATAGCTTGTGTTGATGGTGGAAACATTGTTGGGATTGAGAATTTTGGTATAATGATTAATATTGGAGACAAGTTCAAGAAGACGAACTTTGCTTGCTTGTAAAACCTTGCTCATCTTAATCTTGTAGGGTAAGGACTCATTGGGCAAATTCCTTCCAATATTGGATCTCTTTCAAAGCTTACGAATTTTGACTTGTATGACAATTACCTCACGGGTATAAGGAGCTTTATGCAAGTTGGTGACTATTTGTAGAAGAACGAAGACATTTGAGAGGGAAGACAACAACAACGATTTCAAAAGTAGAAGGAAGGGGCAGCGTCTAGGAATAACTAAACGATGTAGGCTTGTTAACTTCAATTAATTAATCTAACATGTATTAAGCGATGCTGTTTTGTTAGGATTTCTAGAACTTGTGGCAACTCACGTCATCAAACTTAACGGAGATACTAATGTTGGGCTAAAATTGAAAAAAAATGAAAG
Organism: Erythroxylum carthagenense; assembly: GCA_026413575.1. Lineage (NCBI taxonomy): Eukaryota > Viridiplantae > Streptophyta > Magnoliopsida > Malpighiales > Erythroxylaceae > Erythroxylum > Erythroxylum carthagenense. The sequence goes on along the minus strand of JANZLD010000006.1, from coordinate 18,231,123 downwards.
TTTAAGTATTTAATTGTCACTTTTTAAATTTGGACTATAATTGAAAAATTGAGCAAAGTTTGATATTAACTCAAAATATAATGATAAAATATAGAAAAAGCTTTAAATTGGTTAAGATATTTTAAATAATCAAAATAAATAAAATTAGAAGGTAGATGAACTTGAACATTACAAAAATTATTATTTAGAAAAGTGTGTATTAAAATATGAATTTGAAAAGATTAAAAAAATTGTTATTCAGAAAAGTATGTACTAAAATATAAATTTCAAAAGTCAAATTGTATTCAAATTTTAAATTTTAAAATTTAATTTAATTTTATATTATTAATTTAAAATTATTAAAATATCAATTAAGTGATAGAAATTTTTATTTTATTATAATTTAACACCCTTAATTTTATTGTTAAACTGATTATGTCTCATTTAAGAAGTAAATATACAGATGAGATAAGAAAATAAAAAATATTTTACAACTAAAATAAGGAAGATGGTTAATAAAAAAATTCAATTATCTCATTCTATCTGACTGAACTCTCTTTTTAATATTTCTCTATATTTTGTTTTCTCTACTTTATTCTCACTAATGAGATAGTTGGTTTACATAGACAAATAATAATATAAATGAGAATGAATATAGTGATAAATGAGAATAGATATAATCATTATAATTATGATGGTTGGTTAAAATGAACGAATGATTAATGTTACTATTAATAGTGATTAGTTTGTTAAAAATATTGAAAAATAAAAATTTGTTTAATTTTTGTTTTACATGAAATTTTAATATATTTAAATTAATTATATTTAGTTGTTCAAAAAGAAAATAAATAATTAATTAATTATTATATTTCAATTAATTAATTAATTATATTCTAATTAATTAATTAGTTATATTTTAATTAATTATATTGTGATTAAGTACATTTTAGTTAATTATATTGAATTAATTAATTATATTATATTTAATAAAAAAAAGTCACAGGCATGATTGTCACGGGAGTGATAAAGATTGATATGCCGGTGACACTTGTCCCTGATCAGGAATAAAACTTATTCCTCTCATATTTCGGGAGTATGGAAATATTCCTCAAAAATCAAATATGAAAATACTATATCTATAATCATAATATAAAAGCAACCACTTATTATTCATTTCATATCTATTAATTCATTGTCAAACACATGAATCAAGCACTCCCTTGACTCTTTCTTTCAAAGTTAGTTTGAATCGTTCAAATTCTCAAATCTCCACTAAAACCCTAATTTCAAAATCATAAATTGTCACTTTATTCTACCAATTCTCTTTTACACACACTCTGTATGTATATCTTTCTCATTGTCTCTCTTTTCATTTCATGCATTAGCATCTTTTATTGATTTAACTTTGTGAATTTCTTGCAAGTTTGCTTTTGTAGACAATGAATAGGTTGCTACAATTGGCTTATGGGTATAATTGTTTGACCTTTATAAACCTTTTTTTTTAAATTCATGAAGTGAATAAGTTTAAGTTATTCTTTACTCTTTCTTTTCTAACAATTAAGGGATTATTTGGTTTTAATTTTTGGTTTTCTAATTTTAGTTTCTATTTTCTAAATAAAGGAAATCTATTTAATTAATAATGTTAACAAAGTTATATTTTTATTATTCATAATAATTAAATATTAAATAAAATATTTATAATATATTATGTATGAAGCAGTATATTTCTTTCCTTTTAAGTTTGCTATAATTTCATACACGTCTATTTAGAATTATTCTCTGTTTACAAAAAGTAGACAAATAATTATCTCATTAAGTGCGCTTTCAATTTTTTATTTATATTTATTTAATTTTGACGTGAATAGATTTATCTTATGTAATATGTTACATTAACCAAATGAAAAGTAGGAGTAAGATATAAATTATATTAACACTTTAGAATTTCTCAATTTGAATAAAAAAAATTGTTGCCCACAAGATGTCTAATTAGGAGGGTCACAACTGTAGGAAGGCACCTTTAAACCATCTACTCTTAGATCATTTGAATAAATTTTAATAGTTAAAATATAATTTGTCAAATTCAAAATAGTCAGTAATTCCTTCGTACCTGGTCATTTCCACATAGTGCCCACAAGTCTCGACAATTCTACCTGGTCACTCAACTTTCTTATTTTAACCCATGACAATGTCTCTATGCACTTGTCATTCCGATCCCGCGAGTCTCGTCCCAGAAACGAGACCATATGGTAACGAAGTAGATGATAAACACTTGCTCATAAATTATTCTTTCAAGATTCCTTGACCTTAATGTGGCTTAAGCCTGCAACTGAACAGCCTATAAATTAACGTCCCCTCTCCCGAGTCTTCACATGAAAACAAGCTCTGTTCAGAGCCTTCACATTAAACCTGCCAGATATAGAAAGGAACAAATTGAAAATGGCAAACGGCGGTTTTTCCGTTGAGGACAGGTCCGCAGCTGGCTTCAGTGGAAAGATAACAGCTTCAGTGGTGATCACTTGTGTAGTTGCAGCATCTAGCGGCCTCATTTTTGGCTATGACATAGGCATTACAGGTAAAATATTATGTTTTTATTATCTTCAAATCTTCAAAATATTAAAACAAGAGTTCGTGTGGACTATTTTGGCTATTATCCTCCGACTTCTGTTACACAGCAAAGGAAACGTTTTGTGAACTCCGTGCCCTGATCTTGATGCTTAACAACATGATTCATCAACCAGCTAGCATTAAGTGCAAAACAGATGGCACAGAACCTCTATAACACCAGTAGGGAGGCTTTAATGAACTCAGAGATCAAAACTTTTAATGCTTATAATGGTTGAAAGGAACTCTTGGCTTGTTTTGATATTGGATACGTACCGTAATTAGCGACATAAGAACTGTGTGCTTTCCACGGTAGCTGACCGTTCTCTTTATAATTTAAACAATCTACACTACAGGGGGTGTGACTACCATGATACCATTCCTGGAAAAGTTCTTCCCATCAATACTCGGGAAGGCAGCGATGGCCAAAACAAACATATATTGCATATATGATAGTCAGGTTCTGACAGCCTTCACGTCATCACTTTATATAGCAGGGTTAGCTGCATCACTTGTAGCTAGTCGTCTTACTGCAGCAGTTGGCAGGAAAAACACCATGGTGCTTGGTGGCTGCACTTTCTTTCTTGGTACTGTTCTCAACAGCGCGGCAGTCAACATCACCATGCTCATCCTTGGTCGCGTATTGCTTGGTTTTGGGGTTGGTTTCACCAACCAGGTTAGTGGTGCTCGATTTCCCTTGCTTGGTAGAACAAGTTCTTGTGTTACTAATATTCAACTAAATTTAACATGCAGGCAACTCCACTTTACCTTTCAGAGATAGCACCACCCAAGTGGCGCGGAGCATTTGGTACAGGATTTCAATTTTTCATTGGCATCGGAGTGGTGGCATCCAATTGCATAAATTTTGGAGCTGCCAAGCTCAGCTGGGGTTGGCGTCTATCCCTTGGCCTAGCTGTGGTACCTTCTGTTCTAATGACAATAGGTTCGCTCCTCATCACAGACACGCCTAGTAGCTTGGTCGAACGAGGCAAGACTGAGCAAGCCCGACAAGCGTTGATAAAAGTCCGAGGAACCAACGAAAACACAGAAGCTGAATTTGCCGATCTTATCAAAGCTACTGAAGTCAACAAAGCTGCTCAGAAAGAACCATTCATGACAATACTGGAGAGACAATACAGGCCACACCTAGTAATGGCAATTGCGATACCTTTCTTCCAACAAGTAACGGGAATAAACATAATTGCATTCTATGCACCAATTCTTTTTCAATCAGTTGGATTTGGAAATGATTCGGCTTTGATAGCGGCAATTATTCTGGGATTAGTTAATCTTTTTTCTATTCTCTGTTCTACGGCTATGGTTGATCGATATGGGCGAAGATTTTTGTTCATCACTGGTGGAATTCTAATGTTCACATGTCAGGTAAGAAATTGGCCTCAATTGCTATTTGTCTGTTGCTTGATTGTCTAACTAGCGTGTAAACGTTGTACTATGTTGAAGGTTATGGTGGCTATTGTCCTAGCTGCTACAACGGGCGTTTCAGGCAACAAGCAAATCTCCAAGGGATACGCAGCACTAGTCCTTGCACTTATGTGTGTCTATGCAGCTGGTTTTGGTTGGTCATGGGGTCCTCTGAGTTGGCTCATTCCAAGTGAAATCTTCCCTATTAAAGTTCGACCTACTGGACAAAGCATAAGTATCGCTGTAAATTTTGCGACGACATTTGTGCTGTCACAGACTTTCTTGACCATGCTTTGTCACCTAAAATTTAGCACATTTCTGTTCTATGGAGGTTGGATCGCCGTGATGACAATTTTCGTAGTTGTTTTCTTGCCCGAGACCAAAGGAATTCCTTTGGACTCTATGTATGCGGTTTGGGAGGAACATTGGTATTGGCGACGATTTGTTGGAGCAAAGCCCAAGACCAATCTTGGCTGAACAATTCTTCTGTCAATTGTCTACCAAAATAAATAAATCTATTTATTATCTTAGACATATGCTTGTATAGAAAGATAAACCATATATGGTTTTCACCCAACCCGGCCCATTAAATTTGTGATATGTTTGGGCGTTTTTTTAATTGGATTTTTTTGCTCTCAAAATCCAATAGCATTTATGATTATGAGGTTGTGAATGGTTGGAACTTGGAATTAAATTGTTGTGAATGTCTAGATTGGAAATTTGGAATTGAATGAAATGCATGGAGTGTTTTGTTTATCTATTGGTTTGGAGTGTTTTGTTTATCTATTTGGACGTTCATAAGTCACGTCAAAATAGGAGGGTGAGGAGCGGGGCATTTGGATTAATTTATTACAATTACAAACTAAATTATAAATAAATCAGATAACAAATTGGTTTAAATGTTTAAAAATAAAATCTGTTAAACAATATTCAACCTTTTTAAAGATTGAATGCAACATTTATAACATCTTTGAAACACATATGAAAATATTTTAGACATCAATAGTAAGAAATTTGCAATTATTTTGACTCAATTTTGAATCCTTACTTAAAATACCTCTGTTTAACCAAAAAATACCTGACTATAAAAAAATAATGCAACTATAAGTTTAATGATAATTACGTATTATTAAAATTCTTTTTAAAAAAATATTAATTAGGACATTTTGTAGCAAGTACATTATGGATTATAATGCAAGGTAGTTTTCTTAACCCCTTATGCATTGTTTTCATAGGTTTAGCTTAATTTATTTTATATTAACTAAAATTTTGGTGAATAAATATAAAATAGCCGAATTGTTGGTTTTGACTTATTAATGAATTGCGTCGGATGAAATTGAATTATGTATGATTTAATCATACAAAATGAGTTATATTATATAAGATGGATATACGTATTGTGTAATTCTGTATATTGAATACTTAAATTATTATTTTTTGACTTATTGATGAATTGTGTTGGATGAAATTGAATTGTCTATAATGTAATCACACAAAAATGAGTTACATTACATAAGATGGATATGCGTATTGTGTAATTGTGTATGTTGAATACTTGAGTTGTTAGTTCTTGATTTATTGATGAATTATGTTGGATGAAATTGAATTGTGTTGGATGAAATTGAATTATGTATTAAGTAATGATACAAAATGAGTTATATTATATGAGATGGACATGTTGAATACTTGAATTGTTAGTTTTTGACTTACTGATGAATTATATTGGATAAAATTGAATTGTGTATGATGTAATCATACAAAATGAATTATATTATATAAGATGGACATACATATTTTGTAATGAAATTATGTGTTCTTTATTTTGATACATTTATTTTTATAGATAAATAGAAGGAAGTTCAAGTACTCCTAAACATTTAACCTCTTCAGGAAGATACAATGATCAAACTTGAGCTCATGCTACATTGGTCCCTAGTATGAATAATCATACTATTTGCTTGTTTTGTAATAAGCATTTGAAAGGTGGAGAAATCACTCGATTAAAGAAACATTTAGCTGGTGTTTAAGGAGATGTGAAACTCTGTAAAAAGTAAGTCATAATGTGAAGTAACAAATGAAATTTTTTCTTGAAGAATATCAACACAAGAAACATAGAAGGTAGAGATTGAATTATGAAATTGGTAGTGGAAGCTCATTTGTTAGTGTTTATGATGTTATTGGAAATGTTGAAGGTGATAGTGGTAATAGTAGTGTTCCTTCCCAGCAAGAAGTGAATGTTACATCTAGATTTGATGTTAAGAAAAGAAGAAGGAAAATGATTAATTTTTTTGCACTATGAACAACTCCTGAAGCCAGCTTTCAATTTGTAATGTCATGCAATCAAGAAATGTGGCTCACAATACAGATATGACAATGGCTAGATGGTGGTATGATACAAGTGCAGCATTTGGTGCTTCCTAATCTTACTATTATCAACTTATGGTGGATGCTGTAGCCTATTACAATCTAGGATACAAAACTCTTTCTATTGGTGACTATAGACGTAAACTTTTGAGTTGCTTAGTTTATGAAATTAAAATTTATTGGGAGAAAGAAGAATGGATTTGGCTACTTATGGGTGTTTGTTGATGATAAACGCAAGTGCACGTTTCTATCGTCAAGTAGTAAAAATATCGATCCCACGGAGACCAATTTAGTTAAAAC
>JANZLD010000006.1:17796546-17810748 GCA_026413575.1 Erythroxylum carthagenense | reverse complement strand
AAGTGACGCAAGCTAACCTTAAAGTCATTAGCTGTGTCACTTCTTAGAGTTTAGATAGGGGCCTTTAAAGTAGGGCCCCTCTCATAAATGACATTAACGTTATAGTGTTATTAACATTAAAATCCTTACTTATTAGCTAACTTGGAAAGGTGTAAACCAAAAACAAAAAAAAAAGTTAGCTAATGTTAGTTTAGAGAGGGGGCCCTCTCATAATGGGCCCTGGGCGGGTGCCCCGCTGGCCCCTGCCCAGGGCCGGCCCTGAGGCTGAGCACAACACAGAGAGAGGAAGGGAGGAAGGAGATGACGTTGGAGACTGACGGGGAAGGGAGGAAGGGTTTTTTGCGTGGCTTTTAACCAGGAAAAAATGACGACCTTTGGTGTTATACCAAACGTCGTTTTAATTAACATTTGAACGTTCATTTGTCAAATCAACGGCGAAGTATTGCTTTAATATTTATCGATGGTTTATTGGCAACGACATAAACCGTCAAAAAAATTCATTTTTTTACTTACCGCCTTTTTATCCCACCTTATTCGCCGACAGTTACCCAACCATCGCTAACCCTAAATTTTTACCACATATTTTCCGACAATTATAGAATTTCTGTCGACAAATCACGACTTTCTCCCTATTTCAGCTACGGATTTTTATTTTGCCGCTAAATGGGTTTTTCCCGAGTAGTTTTCCGACAACATGCAATTTCCATTGCAATTTTGCGATGGAAACTCAACCGTAGCCAACTTTCCGTCGGTAATGCCTTCATTTCTTGTAGTGGTTTGGACAACAATGTTGATCACTCCATGCTTTACATTCACAGGCCTTGTCTCTCTATTCAAACAGGACTTTGGGACAGTAAGTCCAGTCCATTGTTTTGGAAGAGAACGCCCAAGACATATATGAATAATGGATGGTGTCTGTACCAAAAGGGGTAGGTTAAGAGCCCCTCAAATATGAACTTTGATAAAATTCTCGACAATTGAAGAAGTAAAGTCAAAAAGAAAAACAAAGTTCAAAAGTCAAAAGTCAAAACACAACACAAAACACCAAAAAAACAAAAACAAAAGAAAAGTCAAGATGCAGTAGACGAGATGTCCACACCATCAAGCTAATGCTCTTCTGCCTCTGCTTCCTGTTCCCTCGGTAATGGGATAATGGTTATCATGCATTCAGATATGTTTCAGAGAACGGCTGGTATTCCTCCCATTAAACATGGATTATGCCTCACGATCACGAATACTACATGTACTGCCAATGACTAGTTAAAAGACAATTTGCTTTGTGGCCAGAATGATTCTTAAATTAGTTGAACAAGTGGCATGTTTATTTATATCTTGATATATATTTATATTCAGTTATATATTTGCAGGTTCTCAATTATTAATGTAACACATTACAAAGTTATGATGAACTTAAATAAAGACCAGCTTCTTTGACTATGATTAATATATATAACTGCTCTAGTGAGAATCTTTATAACTTGAAGAACATACTTACTTCCATCCGTATCTTAAAAGATCTACTGAAAGCGAACTACAACACATGCAATTGCTCATCATCGCTTTGTGTAATATATATAGTTTAGAAGTGCACTCTAGGTCATGAATGATACGATTTCTTTTTTTGATTTTATTGGTACAACGAGCTATGTCTCAGGCTTTGGATGTGTATAATGTTGGACGAATAATTGTTATAAAGAGGAAAATCATTATACTTTTTTTTTGAAGTCATTATACTCATAAAGCCAAAAGCAAATGTCTTTGTGATATTTGGTCAGATATAATTTAATGAAATGAACTTAGGGTGGTTAAATAAAAACTGCAATATCATAGGCATATATGGGACTGTCTATACTCAATGGTGAGTTATATTACTATGGAGAGTGAATTTGTACATAGTTTAATACATATTCCTGTTCGAATTTTCTTTAATTGAATTAATATTAATTGTGACATTTGAAAATATATATTTTATTAATAGTAAGAAAAACATTTGATCCATAGTAAAGCATAAGAGATCTAATGTTTGATCTAATTAAAATAGACCAAACTCATAAAACCTAAGTCAAATTATGAAATTTGTTACTGTGAACTATAGAGGTCCACTGAAATTTATGATGAGAAACATGATAAAAATTCTATATAAAAAGGGTAGGTCTTCTAATTACTAAGAATCTCTAATAACATTAGGAAAAGAGTAAAAAGCAGTACTACTAATAATTCTTTGGCATGTTTAAATGAATAAAGAAACAAAACGCAAAACATATAAAATTTTATAGCACTCTATTATTATTTATACTTACTATATAATTTAATGATAAACTATTAGAATTATTTATGAATTTATGAAATAACTTTTCTTTGCAATTCCATCTATAACTTTCGTGGAACAATCAAACAAAGAAAACTATGGCATAGATGTACTGTTGATCATAGCATTTACATCTCTTATTATACTATGCGAATGTAAAAGTATGCCAAATTCCAAAACTTATGATGCTGACTCCTAGGCATGGCTTGGGTTATTATTTCCATATTGGAAAGTTCTATTACAATCTCTATTCTGGTCTTACAGAAATGAGCAAAGAAAAAGACAGCCTTTGGGTTGTGGTGCGAATGACGGAAAGCACCACCGTGAAAGAAATCAAGGCTGGGGATAAAAGAAGTTACCGTTCGCCATAATTTGTATTTTTTTAAAATGGTATATTTTAAATTTATAAAAAATTACATTTTTATTATAGAAATACTAAAAAGTTATTAAAATATTGTTAAATTATTTTAATATGTAATCATTATATTATTAACTTTATCTGCGTCTGTATAAATATTATCGTATATATAACAATAAATTAATAATTTATATTAAAAAGAATATAAACAAAAATCTATTTTAAATTTTAAAAATATTTCTTAAAGTCTATTGATGACCCAAAAAAACAAGAGACTGTTTCTCTCATTTATATATATCTTTCGACGTCATTTAATTAGCGAAGCAGACCCTACATATAGGAAGTGTATATCAATTTGAGCTGTAGTTAATCGATTAAAGCATAAGATAAGTCATGTCTTGTGCATTTTCACATTCTACCTAAAGCAAGAAGTTGAAGAATTGACGGTTCATGTAAAAGAATGATAAATATGAAACTAAAAGAGTAATCCATGTACTATTGCGTTAGTTAATAGGTTGTGTGCATGTCTTAACCAAAATCTACAAAGTTGTTCAGATCACCAAGTCTATGTTCCGACGCAAGATCTTATGCTCCTAACTTCAGTGTGTCTTCTATTTCAATGTGATCCCAGTCATTAAATTTTTACTACAAGAAAACCGTCGTTTAGTGATGGAAATTCCCATCGTAAAACAATTATATTCCGTTGGTAATATAAATTAGCGATGGTATCAATCAATAGACAACGGCGTCGTTAAAATGGTCGTAGGTAAATTTAACGATAGATATATTATGTAACAATCGGTAATTATACGGAGGGAAGGTCGATGTATGAACCGTTGGTAAATTTACTTACGAAATAAAATATTCTGCTACAATAGTTTCCGAAGGTAATGTTTACTCCGTCGGTGATATACCGATGGTTGTAATTGGTTGTCGGTAAACCATAGTTCAAAAAATCATGTCGATTGTAATATTACCGACAGAACGAAGAGTAACTGTCTATAAATATCTAACATTTTACTAACAGTTTATTTTTTCCGTCAATAAATATAATGTATTTTATCGATGTACTTTTATTTCCATAGATAAAGAAAACTAAGTTTTTATACAAATATCCTGACATTTAATTTTGTTTCATGATCTTATGATTAACGCATAATTTCAACAGTTATCAATTATATATGCATAATATTTTGATTTGTTTATATATTTAATTTGTTTAAACAGAAAGTTGATTGATGATATAAAGTTAAAATTATCTTTATTGATATTAAAAACATTATAATATACATAATAAGTCTTTGTGATTGAAAGAAAATGAGTACAACAATCCCAATGTCCTGATGACCATGGGTGCTCTGAGGTGCTACCCCTCGCCTTCAACTCATCCGCCTCATGTCTAAGCTGAGCTATATAGTCCATCAATATGTTCACTCTGGTTTGAAGCTGATTGACTTCATTGGTTTGTGACGGTCTACTAGATACTGTTGTACTAGATGTGGAGGATTGCGAATAATATATGTTCACAAATGAACCTAGCCCGAAAATCCTTCTACGATGATCCCTACCACCCACTGCATCAAGATACATATGACTCTAATCAACAACTTGTTCGTCTTGAGACTATCGTTGAATTCATTATTATATTTGATCATATTAAGAGGCAATGTTTATATTTGTAAGTGATAATTATTAAGAATTAATACTAAATCATAATTTACACATACATTTAGTTTTATACATTATTAGCTATTGATGAACGTCACACTATCATGCTTCTTAGTATGAGTGTGCAAAAACAGTCGAGTAGGTATAGGCCCCATGCCCATAGACTTTTCTTACATATTTAACCTAAAATGTTATATGTGAACTAGAATTTAATAAAATTTCGACAGAGTTTCCTCTATTTTTATGATATTGACCCTCTGTTAATAAATGAAATAACTCAACACAGCCATCTATAGCATCAGACATTTACTTGATTATTATTATCCATAATACACATATTTTCATTCCAACATTCACACATCAATTTAAATTGAAATAAATCAAAGGAAAACAATTAGAATATAAGTGTTAAGTTAAATACTTACAAGTCTCTCTTCATGCTCATAGTGGGTAATTGATCCTCCCACACGTATGGGAAGACTCTCTCCTCTCGATCCTCGATGTCTGTTGGTCGAGTTATGCTCTGACTTGGATAGTGCCTCAGGTGACTCCGTATTTGTTTAGAAATATAAGGTGGTCATGCACCAGCTTTGTGTATCGCACCGATAAAGTCGCAATAACGTGTACAAGCTAGCCTCTCTCATACTTTATATATGACCGCATCGAAATCAGAATCCCAGAAAAATGCTTTTTGAAATAAATATGAAAAAATTCGATAACTTATAATGTAATAATATTTATCTTATTAATGTATACAAGTCAATTAAAAAAGAAAACATTTTTTATCGTATCTCAAACTTCTAAAAGTAAAATGCCTTTGTGGCCTGAGAGATATTCTTCCATACATAACCCTCAGGATCAAACCTCTCCTTAAATTTAAATGTCATATTTTTAGAACATGATCTAGATGAAATCAACCTAATTTAAGAAGAAAAAAATTTATGCCATTTGCAAAAATTTAAACCTATAACTTAATTATAAACGTATAGTGTTTTATATGATTTCACTTACAGATTATTGACAATTGTTATGTACATTCTTTCATCAGGTCCATTAGCTCTAGGCTGGCGGTCGTCTCCTCCATTTGATATAGGGGTAGTGGATGATATAGGATTGGTGGATGGTGTAGCATGAGGAGTAGTAGGTGATGCGTTATCTGCAAGTATAGGCCCTACAAACACAAATTAATCGCGATCATAACTTAATTGTAAATTACAATCATCTTCTTTTTCTGAAGAATAAGAATCAAAGTCTGGCTCCTCTTCAGATCTTTGGCCCTCATCATCCTCTCCGGATGAAATTTTAATATATTCATTAGATGGATCGTTCAAAGGTTCATTATCGTCATATGTGACATATGCATCTATTTCATAAACATTTTCCTAGAATGTTTCACTTTCAATTCTCTATTCTCCTTTTTCATGTGATTCAAAAACACCTATAGGTTTAACTTTGCAAATGGCCAACCAATCTGACTTATCTCGTTGTAAACTCGTAAAAGAGAAATAACACACCTGTTTCACTTGCTTTGCCAACATGAAGTGCTCAAATTGTTTCAATCTTCTTCGATTGTTGAATTTAACTAGATTGTATCGACCATGCACTTTTGTTCCAACATTTAGAGTTAGGTTAAACCAGTCACACTTAAATATCATACTTTGCTTTATTGGCAATGTAGGGTACTCAATTTTAAGTATCTCAATAATTTTACTATAATAATCCATCAATTATCCCTATATGCAAACTCCACTATATATTGTTGCCATGCTATAACTATGATATCTGTAAGATATTTGCAACCATTAATGAGATACACCGGATACGATTTAATAGTTTGCAAAGTTCCCTTTGCAAGATCACAAATGAACTTGTTCTCTATTGAATTTTCGAAAGCCTACATAAAAGAAATTATCATATCAAAGAGTATAATGTCATTTGAACACTTAAATCTTATAATTCAATTATTTGAATATTTGTAAATGAAAACTGACATACCTCTCAAACCATCAAGGAAAGTATCTTCCAACTTTTTTATTTATATCATCCTATGTGTTGTCTGGCATTATCTCGCATAACAATTCCTTGTATAATCTAAATACATTATTACGTATTTCAGTTATGAATAACACAAAATTTTGAAAACTGAAATAATCATTTCCAACTTATTGTACGAAAGGTTGAATCTCTTGATAGTTCAATAAAATGTGACCATAGGGGGCCTCAATTTCTTCCTCTGTTAACATTCTTCTTGTTTCATATTCGTATGTTCATCTAGGATATATGAAAATGGATAAGTTACTATCAGCATCCTTCGTTCCTCCCCCATCATCATTACGATGAACTTTTCTTTCTCTTGTGTAAAGATGTAGCTCAAAATAATTTGAACAAAATGTACTAGATTCTTCAACTAAATAAGCATTACATATTAAACCTTCAACTTTAGCCTTTTTTTTGACATTTTTCTTCAAGTGATACAAATACCTATATGAGATAATATGGTTATTACAATTTACTAGTTAAAACATGTTATTACTTCAATTACAATAATTTAAATTTGAATTACTTCTCAAACAGATACATCCATCGATATTGAATTAGACCAACTAGTTTTGACTCATATGTTAAATGCATAGGTAGATTCTCCATACAGTCAAAGAAGTTTGGAGGAAAAACCCCTTCTAACGTCCACAAAATTACTAGAATTTTCCTTTCTAGTTTTTCCATTTAAGTTAACTTGATTTCAAATGATGTTAAACTTTTGAAAAACAAACTTGTTTCTGTTATTACTTCCCAAAATTTATTCGGTAGCAACTCCCAAAATGTAATTGGAATTAGCCTTTGCATAAACACATGACAATCATGACTTTTCATTCCAAATAATTTGTACTTCCTCATATCCACACACATTGCTAAGTTTGCAACAAAACTATCAGGAAACTTTAGACTTTTCAACCATTAACACAAAATTTCCTTTTTTTTGTCCAAAGTGTAACATGCTTTTGGATATTTACCTTTGCAAAGATCCTTATATAACTCATTCCTTCTACAAAACAGTTACAAACTAGCTCGTGATTTTGCATTGTCTCCTCCCTTTAATGTTCATTATGGTATTGAACAAATTGTCAAAAATATTTTTTCAATATGCATCACATCTAGATTATGATATATCAAATTAGTTTTCCAATATAGCAAATCCCAAAAGATGCTTCATTTTCTCCAACCAAAGTTTTTACTAATGCTTGTATTTACTTCATCAGCTTCAAATTCTGTAACTTTCAGTAAGCCTAATTCCTCAACCTCCTGCAAAGTCTCTTCACCAGCTTTATGAGGGGGAAGAGGTGTTTTTACCATCCTATTCTTAATAAACTTTTGTTTGTTGCATCTAAATGGATGATCTGGAGGAAGAAATTTCCTATGATTGTCAAACCAACACATTTTGCCCCTATTTGGAAGATAAAACGCATCAGAGTCATTGCCACAAAAGGACAAGCCAATTTTCCTATTGCGCTCCATCCAAACAACATGGAATATGCCGAAAAATCACTAATGGTCCACATTAAAGTCTCTTTTAACATAAACTTCTATTTCAGAGAAATATCATATGTCTAAACACCATATTTCCAAAGATGCTGCAATTTAGATATCACTGGTTATAAGAAAATATCAACTTTATGCTTCAGATTTGTAGGCCCTGTCACAATCACTGTCAAGATCATATATGCGTCTTTCATACACATCCATGGAGGCAAGTTATAAAGAGTAATTATGATTAGCCATAATGAATATTATTGGCTGGATTGACCAAAAGATTGGAATCCATCCATCGACAATCCCAACCTATCATTTCAACTTTCAACTGCAAACTCAAGATGGGTGTCATTGAAAAGTTTCCATCCCAGTGCATCTGATGGATGACTCATTATTCCATCTTCTTGTTCGTGTTCATTATGCCATCTTATGTGAGATGCAGTAACATCAAAAGCATATAGTATTTGAAGTGTCGAAGTTAGCGAGAAATAATACATTCGCTTCTAGGGTACTAATTTTTGTTTCATAGAATGCTTTCTAGGCTTGAACATAGATTGACCACAAAATTTGCACTCTTGTAATTCCACATCATCTCTCCAATACAACATACATCCCAATTTGCAACAATCAATCTTTTCAATAGGCAAACCAAGACTCCTATTAAGTTTCTTCAAATTATAAAAACTATCAACCATTGCATAACTAGGAGGTAATGATTCATTATACCATTTTAGAATTTTATCAAAACTATGGTCTGAAATATGCCCTTTAGACTTTATGTTCAATATTCGAGCAATTGAAGACAATTGGGTCATTGACTCACAATTTGGCCATAATTCTTGGTCAACTAACTATAGTAAGTCAAAAGACTATTTTGCATGCAGGTTTGGTTCTTCTTCAGGATTTTCCATATTTTCCTCAAAGGTATAACTAGCTGCATCATAAACCATTTGCATGTAAGCATTTTCATTTCCATCCATATAATTTGTTCTAAATTCAATCCCCCTTCAAACTCATTTAAGTTCAAAGAAGATTGTGCTTGATTACCCTTCGAGGTGCAACAAATCAATAGTTCTCCATATCATGTCCACTCAAAATGATTGGGAACAAACCTTTTTCTCAGCAAATGCCCATTAACTTCATCAATAGGAAGGAAGCAGATGTGTTTGTACTTTTTACATGGACATCTAAACTTTGGCCCATCCATATATGCAGGTTGAGAACATGCATAGTGAATAAAAGTTTCAACTCCCTCAACAAACTCAGGATTAATGAAACCATCAGGTGGTAATCGTCTATACATCTAAGATCTATCAACATTACTCATTTCAGCAAAACTGTTAATTTAAAACAGTGCTTCCATAGTTAGTATCATTTATATTTTCCAAAGATTACAAAACATCTAAGATAAGATTTGTGAATCAAAAGAACAAGTTCTCGTTGTCACTCATAGGCTTCTGGTATATTTCACCAATAAGCCTTACAGGAGCTCCATCATAGGTTATGGGTTAAGGTTTATAGGTTGAGGTCAAAATTATTTTTAAACTGAAAAACATTTTTTTGTTTGTAATCATATATGTTAGAGGAGAATTAATGTTAGAAATTTGATATTTAACCTATATTAAATATGTACTGGTGCCAAATATAATAAGAATTCATAAAAGTATGAATACTTTTTTTAATAAATTATTTTAGTATATACAAATTTAAAAAGAAGCGTGTAAAAATTCGCACATGAAAAATAAAAAGAAACTAATCATTTCAAAGAGCATTATATGAAATAACAGATTGACATAATTAAGATAATTGGAACTATAATATAAGTCAAACTCATCCTATATTAATTCATTGATAAACTGAAGTTCATATCACAAACAAGTTTCAGTTGGTGCAGGCCATTTACATAAAAAATGTAGCAAGTTCAAATGGGAAGTTCAAACTGTAAACAAATACCTAAATTAAAGCAAGTTCACAAAAACGTAGTAATTAACAAAATCACTAACCTCAATCGACACACAGAAAGATCTTCCTAAAGTACGTGAAGGAAGATGATGACGGAGCTAGAATAAAAAATATAGAAACTGATAAAAATTTGTTTACAATATATGCAAAATCATTGTTGACATTGTCAAAAAAAAAAGGAAATAAATGTCATGTGAATACCTGCTAAAGCTTCTCTTGAATCTCCTTCAAAATAGAAATACTACTAACAAATGAGTTCTTACAACCAAGTAGGAAATTGTTCACAGATTAGAAAGCGGGATATATTAAAAAATCATATAAAACGAACATGTTAGGATCAATGGTGAGCAATATTGATTTAAAGATGGCATATATTAAACAATTGACTAATTGAAACATAGAGGATATCTTTATCATTGAAAGTCAAGAGAAGGATAGATGAATGAGGGCTATAATGTAGGACATCAACTATGCTTGTCTTCACTCAAAAAGATAGAAATGAGAAAATATTTTATGCCAAATTCCTACTATAGAATCTTTATAAATGGCTACAAATATCAACTAAGGTTTTAGAAGAATGGAAGAGTACGATAAGGAGATAGAGGTAGCCATGACTAGGAAGAATATAAAGGAAGACTTGAAGACAAGGCTCATTCATTTATGAACTAAATTTAGAAATAACCAATATTTTTTAGTTATACCATTATATAGAGCTGGAAGATGTAGTTCACATGGTTATAAAGGTAGAAAGACAACTAAAAGAAGAACTTTTAACTATTTTAGTGTTTAAATTGCAAGTTCTTCATTACGGAGCAAGCCATATAGTAAAAAGGAAGACAAAGCTCTAAAACCTAAATATAGAGTAACCAAGGAGAGAGATAAGTAACTATTAAGTGCTTTAAGTTATTAAGAAGTGGATATCTATAGCTTGACAATATCCTAATAAGAGAGTGATGATTATAAGGAAGGATGGTATGTGTCCAAGAGTAAAGAAGTGGGGAATGATCATATCCCTATCTTAGAGGATGTAAGTGACAATGGTGCCTTCAAAGGCCTAGAAAGGGAAGGATGCTAGTCAATAAGAGGGCATTAAACTTACATTTGGGAGATGCAAATGAGTAATGAGAAAATTTCTTTCATACTACATGTGTCACTAAAGATTGGGTGTTTAATATAATCTTAAATGGAAGAAGTTTTGTGTATATAACTAATATAGAGTTGGTAAAGAAGTTGAGGCTACCAACTATAAGATACCTTAAACCATATACTTACAACGGTTTAATAAAAGTGGGATGGTTAGGGTAAGAAAATAACTACTGATTTCTTTCTCAATTAAGAGGTATGTGGATGAAAATGTTGTATGATATGGTTCCTATATAGGCGAGACATATTTCTTTTAAGATGTCTTAGGAAATTTGCCAGCGGAGTCATGCATGATGAGTATAAAAATAAATATTCTTTTACCATGAATGAAAAATTGTTCATCCTTACTTTTATTAAAAGAAAGTTTATAAAGATCAATGCAAGTTAAAATGAAAAGCAAAAATAAGAGATAAATATAAAGATAAAGTGTAAGTTTAGTAGTCTGAGAAAGGGATGTGAGAGATGCATACTTGGCCAAGCGTTATATGTTTTTTCTTATTTACAGAAAAGTCTTTCCTTTCTTATGATATTGATGCTAATACTACTTTACCTAGTAGTTTTGTGCTTTTTTTGGTAGAAATTTGAGGATCTTTTTTAAGAGGATATTTTGAGTAGATTAGCCCTTGTGAGATGGATTGAGTACTAAATTGATTTTACTTCGAAAACTTAGATTTCAAACTAACCAATGTATAAAATAAACTTGGTATAGACAAAATAGATGTATAAGCAAGTAAATGAACTCTTAGAGAATGTGAAAGGAAGCTTAAGCTTATGTTTTGTTCCTATTTTGTTAGTACCAATGAAGGATGGATAATGGAGAATATGTTGGATTATTGCACTATCAAGAAAATCATTGTGTAGTATAGATACTATATTTTTCGATTAGATGATATGCTTGATGAGTTATTTGATATATGTTTATTCTCAAATATTGATTTAAAATCTAGGTATAAAAGAAATTAGCATTATAGAAGGAGATGGATGAAAAGCTACCTTTAAACATAAGCATGAATTGTATGAATGGATAATAATGCCTTTTGATTTCACTAATACACCTAGCACTTTCATAAGGTCAATGAACTATCATGTTTAGCATGAGTTTTTGGGTAATTTTGTAGTATGTACTTTGATGATATTCTTATCTATAAAATTAGACCTTAGATGAACATGTTGAGCATTTAGAAAAGATTTTGCATGTGCTTCAATAAAAGTTGTATGCAAATTTGAAGAAGTGTACTTTTTGTAGTAATTAGGTTATATTTCTTAGTTATGTGGTAAGTGAAAACAAAATAAAGGAAGATATGGAGAAAGTGAGAGCTAATAGAGAGTTATCAACACCCAAATTTGTTAGTGATGTTAAGAGTTTCTATAGGTTGGCTAGTTTTTATTGGTAATTTGTTAAACACTTTAGCATAATCAATGCACCTTTAATAGAGATAGTAAAAAATGTGCAAGATTTAAGCGAAGTAAATATCAAAAGATAGTCTTTAATCTATTGAAAGATAAGTTCAGTCTAACTCCTTTTTTTGCTTTATCTAACTTTTTCAATAGCTTTAAGAGAACCATGATGCTTCGGGTGTAGGAATTTGGTCTATTTTGATAAAAATAGAAATTTAATATCATAATTTAGTGAGAAGCTTAATGGAATAACTTTAAATTGCCTTAACTCAAAATAAAAATATGTATACATTGGTGAGAGCTTACGAGACTTAGCAACATTACTTATGCACTAAGGAGTTTTGATATATATGGACTATGAGTTTTTGAAATATAGCCAAGGTTAAATTAAGCTGTGTAAGAAAAATACCGACTATGTAAATTTTATTGAGACTTTTCCTTATATGTTAAAAGTAAAAGTAGGTTAAGGAAAATATAGTAGTTAATACATTTTCTATGATACATGCATTATTGAGTATTATCCGTACTAAATTATGGATTCTAAGTTTAATAGAGATTTATATACTAATGATCTTGATTTTGATAATATGTTTAAAGCATGTGTGGATTATGTATTTAGAAAGTTCTATAGGTATGAAGGATTCTTATTATAGAGACTATCTTTAGGTTTTTATCATCTTCCCTTAAATTTAATTGATAGAGACTTTATTTTTAAAATCAATCTTCAATCATCGTTGTTATTAAAGTTGAGAGTGAGGAGCAAGGATGGATCATTTCCTAATAAAATGGATTAAGAAAAGAACTTTATAAAATAATAAAACATATTTGGAATCCCTGAAAGGAGTCAAATTATGATAGGCCACTTAAAACGTTTAAAAAATCGCTCAAGCTTTTATCGCCTTTAAAGCATCAAACCTAAATGTCTATATTTAGAAAACTTGTCGTGTCTTGTTCCATATAAATGCATGTTTTTGTCTACTAATTATATCAAGTATATTATAAGTAGTTTCATTTTTCTTATTAGATTGTTTTGTTTAAGATTATTTCTTTCAGGTTTATTTTCAGTTATCTTTCATAATTAAACAGAAATGAAGTTCATTTATTTTCAAGCATTAAATTATGACTTCATACTTGTTCTTTCTTTTTAAGCTTTATGATACAACCTTAGGTATCTTTGTCATTTCTTAAAGCCTAATGTAAAACTGAAAATTCTAAGAATGATGTCACTTATTTTAAACTCTCAAATTTACAAAAGCTTTAAAGACCTTAGTAACCATTTAGATGGTGAAATATAGTGTTTAACATTTTTCTAGGTTATACACAAGCATTAAATGTTACATAAGCTAAAAATCTTGATAAGATAGTAAATGTAAACAAATAAATTTCATCTTCACACAAATACATTTTTTCAAACAAGAGGCATTTCATCAAACACCCTATAGGCATCAAACAATCATCCCAACATCACAACCAAATTCACATTTTTTTCCTTCTATCAGTAACATTTCTACCTTAATGTTCTTATCCATTCACAAAACACCAAAATATACGAAACAAATCAAAGACACAAACAAATCAAATAAACACAAACATCCATGGTGAACATTTATGCCTCCATGAAAATGCAACAATGGTCGGAGAAGAGGACGAGCTTCGAACACAACACAATATGACACATGATGAACGGGAGAGTAGAAATCACTGAAGGAGAAGATGCAGTAGGGAGGAAGAAGAAGGAAGAAGCAACGATGGGGAGGGTGAGGGTCGTTCAGGTCTATTTTAACATTAAGAAAACGATGTCGTTTGGTGTTAAAACAGACCTGAACGTCCCACTCCC
>JANZLD010000006.1:17718630-17733508 GCA_026413575.1 Erythroxylum carthagenense | reverse complement strand
AAATAAATTATTTTTAAAAATTAATAACATTTAATAGAATAAAATTTAATAAAATAAAATTTATTAAATAATTAATAATAATAATTTATATAATTAATAATAAATTGTATATAATTAATAATAAATAATAAACCTCCTATAACAACCATTTTAATATTGGTAGTATAATAGTCATTTATTATATATTACATTTCATTCCATCCATCTTCCAAATAACATTTCACTACATTACATTATAATCATTTTCATCCCTCCTAAATAATTTTTCACTAGATTACATTCCATTCTATTATGAGCCGCTCCGTCTCATTCCATCACATTCCATTTCAATCCGTTAATTAACATTCGACCAAAAGAGTTCCTATTAATATCACTCAATTTCATGTCCTAGAAAAAGTTGAGGATGTAAGTCTAACTTGATCCAATTAGGGATAACAATAATATATTTATTAATATAAAGATTAAATTGAATTTTGATTGGATAATGAAGAGTTAATATTGTTTAATAATTTAATTGCAACAATTAAAGGAAATAATCAAAGTAAAAAATTTGTAACATTTAAAAATAAAGAAAAAAATTGGAGTGCAAAGAATGGAGATTAAATTAAATTAATATAGACAATGTAAAGGTAATAAATTACTTTGGGTTAGATTAAAATTTTAATTTTAAAGATGGAGGTGATCCAAATGTAGATGCAGGATTAAAAAACAAATCACATTTTCTTAGATTCAAGAATTATAAAAAAAAATTGAGATTGAATATAGTATGTTATTTGATGATTATAATAAATTTAGGAAATACTTTATAAAAAGTAAGTTTTTATTTAAAACGAGCACTAAAAAAATTGTTAAAGCCAAATTTGTAAATAGGTATCACAAATTGAACATTTATGTCAGCTTTGTGGGATATCTAACTAATTTTCAAGTAATTTTTAGCTCATTATTTACTCTTAATTGTAATTTTTACTTATTGTTGACTTGCCGATTGATTTAACATATATACATGTAAGAGGTTTTAGCATAAGCACACATATAATTATGCTTTTGATAATAAAAGGTTGAGTCAAAATTAGCTAGGAAATTACTTTAATAACCTCCTATAACTCATTGTAATGAAGTTAATAAATTTGAGAAAGTTTACTAAGAAATGTTGAGAGTTGTGGTAGGGTATGTTATATGTTAAATGGCTAAAAAATTGGTGATTGAGAAAAAGTAAGGTGATGTTAAAGGAGAATATGATAAGCTATAGGATTATAAAAAATAATTGATAAGGTCAAATCTTAACCGTGGAGTTGAATTGGTAGTGAAAATGTCATTACTTAGAGATGATCTTCAACCATCATTTATCAAATGTGTATTTTTAATGTTGAAAGAAGGGGTTATTAACTAGATATAGGAGGTTATTAGGACTAGATGGTTGCTTTCAAAAAAGGACTGATAAAGATAATATGTTGTCTTGAATTGGTAGTGAAAATGTCATTACTTAGAGATGATCTTCAACCATCATTTATCAAATGTGTATTTTTAATGTTGAAAGAAGGGGTTATTAACTAGATATAGGAGGTTATTAGGACTAGATGGTTGCTTTCAAAAAAGGACTGATAAAGATAATATATTGACAACAGTAGGAAGAAATAACAATATTATGATTTTCCATCTAGATGGGTTATATTTATACTAAGATAACAAACATTTTGAGTTAGTTTTTAGAATTATTGAAAAAAGACTCGAATCTTAAAGATGGAGGTGGACGAGTAATGATTTCTAACTAACAAAAGGTTGTATCTCTACTTAATTTAATATTGTCACTTAAATTTTCACCAATTACCTATTTACTATTATTTGTCAATTGAATGTGTAGATAGGGTCTTATAGAGGCATTTTGTAAATAACTCTCCAAAGCAAAAAAAAAAAAACAAGTTTTGTGCAAGGTATGTTTTCTAATTGGAGGAGGAGGAATAAAAAAAAACTCAAATTAGAAAGACTATTATGGCAATGTTATAAGTCCTCTAACAAACCTAACTTTTACGTTTGAAGGAGTTGAAATAGGAATCTGAAGATGTTTAAAGAAAAATGGTCTTAGGATATTTGAACACTTCATTCATGTATAATACTGTAGATAATAATATTTATGAAAGTATTATAAAATTTGGACAAAGAACATTATCAAAATGATTAAACTAATTAGAGTGCACATAAAAATATGGTCACTAAGTGGATGAATGATATTAGTCCAACAATAAAAACCAAATTGAGAGTTAATAAAGAATTAAGTCTTGACTATGAATTTGAGATAAATGGTGGTAATAGATTTGACGTAATACATAGAAGAGTTAATCATATTGTGAACTTTAGACATAATATATGAAGTTACTAAATTTAAGATGAGTAAGGAATCAAATATCCATATGTCATTTTTATGATTGTTTACAATTAGGAATAACTGAAAACATATGTCACATTGGTTTATAAAGGAAAATGATCAACTAAGATGCCAATATATGATGGAATCAGTCCAAAGAGAGAAATTCTAACCAAAAAAACTCCTTTATTGCCACCTCCATTCAAAAAAACACTAATCAATCCAAAGATCAATAAAAGAAGAGAGAGACTAGAAGAAGTTCACCAAAGTTGACAACTTGTTATGGAAAGGGATAAAAATAACTTACTAAATATGACTCCAACAACAAAATAATAAAAGCATGTGTCCAATAAAAGATATGCAACAATAAGCTACAACTAAAGGGCTTGAAAATTTGATTATAAGTAACACCTCTAAATATTATATGAGTTGTTTATTTCTTAAGTATATGACTACAATTGTGATTAAATTTGTTTTCAATATTTTCATGATTATTTAGGTAAGGAGGAGAAATAAAATCAAAGTTCAATTGAGGTCTAAGTAAGTAGTTCCAATGATAATCCATTAAGGCCACCACCATCAAACAAGGTTAAGGATATAGAGCTTTATAAGATGAAGAACCTCATCTACCAATAAAAGATGAGAAATAACTAGAAAGAGGTTATGTATGCAAAGAAATCACAAAGATTGTAGTTAGAATTCAATTTATCCATTGGCGTAAATTTTAAATTTTTATAATCTTTCTTTAGATAAAACAAATGCAATGATGATGATGACAAGATCAAAAGCATTTAAGGCTACTAAAAGGGGTCATTGAATTAACTTTTAAGCATCATTTTTAACACTATCTTTTGTTATGATGTCTTAAGTATTGATCATAACTTAAGAATTATTATTTTTATAAATATCAAAAGCCTTTCTTTTTCAAATTTTTAGAATTTGTGAAATGATATATTTAAATGAATTTATTTGCGTATGCAAGTAGTTAATAAAATTTTAGTATATAAGAAATAATTTGCTTAATGAGTAATAATTAAGTTATAGTGTAATAACATTAACCCATTAGTAAAAGAGATATAATGGCATAGACAAAACTCCCATTCTTAAATCAACTTCCTACTTGATTTTCATATTAACCAACTTTAATAAAGGGTAATAGATACATTAATAGATTACCTAGAAACCAAACTAAACAAAATATTCCTTTATAAATAATGAAACCTTTATCATCAACATTTTAATTCCCCTTTTGTAATCTTAATCTTCAGTTATTACATTTATATATAATAATTCTTAATGTTATCACAAACAACATAGTACTCATAAACTATAATTTTTACTTCAACACTTTAGTCTCTTTCTATTTGTTTGCTTAAGGCTTCAAAATTGATAGTTTTGATGATAACAATCAATAATATTAAGTTACTTTTAAATTTTAAATTTATTTGATCGAATTATCTCATTTATCTAAAAAGACAATAATATACAAATGGGTATATAACTTAGTTATTTGTTTAAATGAGAGGATAATCGACTAATAACTCCTATTTTACAGGAATCATCTTAACAAACTCATTCAAACAGTCAGAGATGATTCCACAAAATCTCGAATGGATAGTCCCTATCATTTTTGTACGGACGAAGGAACTTGTATTCATTTGATTCGACAATTGGTTTTGAGACAAAATAAAAAAAATCTATCCAAATGTCTAGATATTTGAAGATACTACATTTTAACATATTTAATGCCGATTCATTCAATTAGTTCATGATGAAATTGAGGCAACAGCTAGTATATGTGAAGAAAATTTTAAAAGGATCATTGAAGGGAACTCCTATTTAAGGAAGAGCTACTACATCTATTCAACACAAGATTTGAAAATAAATCAGTAGCAGTTATAGTCAGAATCAAAAGTCATATCTTCATTTCTCCTCTATGCTTTAGAAAATGAAAACACTATATTGAAAGAGATTATCCATTGTAACTCATATTCAGTAAATCCTACTTTCAATGGATGAGAGCTTGTAGAGACTTGTCAAATACTACTAGTGTGAAAGGTTGAAGAACCTTGTAAAACATGTACTTGTGAGTTTGTAGAGGCTCGTCAAATCACTACTTAGAGATTTTAGTTAAATACTTCAATAGAATACTTGGGGACTAGATGTAAGCTTGGTTATAAGCCAAACTAATATAAATTGACTATGTCATTGTTTCTCCTTCCTTAACTTTTAAATTTTTGCACTATAGCTATTGTTATTTTCAAATTGCAAAAAATTCTTTTCATTTTAAATGTTAACAGCTGCCTGTCTTTTGTACGGATTGATAGTAACTTGTAAAAATTTTCAAGTCACGTGCAATTCACCCCCTTTTGCGTGTATTTGCTTTATCATTTGGTATCAAAGTGAGGTATCACATTTATTATATTTTACAGCACATGATAAATCATGGCAAACAACTTGAGATGTCCCGAAGGACAATCTGTCACAAAACCTCTTTATTTTAACAGAAACAACTATTCCTATTGGAAGGAGAGAACGAAAATTTATCTCTATTATTTAGATATTAAAGTATGACAAGCTATCAAAGTTGGAGCCACACTTTCTGTTACTGGAGATGTAAAGATGTGGACTGATGTTGATCGAAGAAATGCACAACTAAATGCTAAGACAAGGCATCATCTGATTTGTGCACTCCCTCTAGGAGAATATGAAAAGATATCCTACTGTTCTACAGCAAAGAAAATATGGGATAAACTTCAAGTTACCCTTGAAAGAACAAATGAGGTAAAAAAACATAGAATAAATCTTTTAGTGCATCAATATGAAACTGTTAGTATGAAAAAGGGAGAGAATAGAGAAGAATTTTTAGGATGATTCAACATCATCATTACAGCCTTGAAAAACATATCCCATTGATGAGCTTGTGACAAAGATTCTAAGGTCACTTCCAAAGGGGTGGAGACCCAAAGTGACTACTCTAGAAATTGCAAAGGATCTAGAACTATTTCACTTGATTGGCTAAGAGGAAACCTGATGATCCATGAGACAGAGCTTAGACAAGATCAAAGATCCTTTTATAGAAGAGGAATAACTCTAAAAGTTTCCGATGAATCAAATGGTGATGAAAGCGACAATGAGTTGCAGATAGATGGAGATGATGATTTGAACCTTATGGCCAAAAAGTACGTAAGTTTTTACAAAAAGAAGCTGATAAAGAAAAGAGAAGGAAATAAGAAAACTAGTAATAGTAAGTCCATATCAAAAGGCAACAGCACTAATACTAGCATTAACACTACACAAAATACTTAAAATATATGTTATCACTGTAAGAAGCAAAGACTCATCATACTAGAATGTTCCTTTCTTCTGCAAAAGGACAAAACGTAAAACATAAGACCTAGAAAGCAAGTTATGACTATAGCCTGGTCTGATGAAGATTTTGAGAATCTTGATGAAGAAGAGCTTGAAGAAGTAATTAATGTTTGCCTCATGGCCAATTTAGAAGACAATGAGGTGTATAATTCTGACTCTAATCTTAAAATTGATGAATTAAGAGATACATGTTATAAATTGTATGCTCAATATAAGAAATTAACTGTGTAGTATATTAAAGAGGCTGAGAAGTTTAAAAATAGTGATGCATCCTTGAAGAATAAAATTAGATCATTAGAATAAGAGAACAAGAGCCTGTTGTCCAAGAATATGTCTCTTACTAAGATTGAAACGATTATAAGCAAAAGGTATTTGAAAAGGAATTCTTAGAAGAAAAAATAACGCTATTAGAACATGTGTTGCTTGAAAATGATTGTAAAGTTTCTAAAAAAAGTGAAAGAATTAGAAGAAAAGGTTGTTGAATTAGAATTTTCATGTGATCATCTAGAAGATGAAGAAAATTTTGTTGAAAGAACCACATCTTTAGAAAAAAACCCTAGCTAATTTTACTGATGGAAAGAATAATCTTGATGCATTGCTTGGTAATGGTAAAAATGTCTTTAATAAGGCAGGAATATAATATGATGAAAATAATAATATCAAGCAATACAAGAATTTCTTTCTTAAAACCAGCAGTAGTTGTTATCAAAATAATAGTAACATACAACAACTCTCATTTATCTGTTTTGTGCTTCTACTGTGGCAAACTTAAACATATTAGTCACTCTTGTAACATATGTAGAAAAGAAAAATTATCTGAAATATGTGTTTCGAGACCAAAAGGTCAAATTACTAACCTGAAAGGACCCAGAAGAGTTTAAGTACCTAAATTGAGATAGTGCATTCTGCAGATATGCTTCAGAATAGTAACAAGAGAAAATCAATGGATAGTTGACACTGGTTGTTCAAGACATATGATAGGTGAAATATCACACTTCAACTATATTGAAAGCAAAGATGGAGGTCATGTTTTCTTTGCTGATAAAAACAAAGAAAAGGTTATTGGAATTAGAAAAATTTGTGCCTTTGACTCTACTTCTATTTATAATGTTCTGTATATTGATGGTTTGAAACATATTATGTTAAGTGTTAGTAAGTTATGTGATAAGAGATATAAAGTCACATTTTGTACATCTCATTGTGAAATAATTGTTAATCATAATGAAAACATTGTGTTTGTTGGTCTCAGAAATCAGAATATATATTGTGCTTAACTTGTCTTCTCAAAAGATTAAGTGCTTTTTTTCTTTAGAAAAGGGCTTATTAATTTTGCATAGAAGATTTGAACATGCAAGCATGAGCATTTTGTCAAAATTTTCTAAGAATGAATTAGTAAGAGGATTACCTAATTTAAATTTTGAGAATAATAAGGTTTCTGAAGCATGCTTAAATGGAAAACAAGTTAGAAGTAGTTTTCCATCAAAAAATGTTGTATCTACTAACCAACTGCTTGATTTTATAAATATGGATTTGTTTGGTCCTACTAGAACTCAAAGTTTTGGTGGTAAACATTATGGTTTTGTTATAGTAGATAATTGCTCTAGATTCATATGGGTTTATTTCCTAGAAAATAAGGATGATTCTTTTTAAATTTTTTAAGAAGTTTTACAAGAAAAATTAGATTAAAAAAGGATACAGTATTACATTAATTTAGAGTGACCATGGAGGAGAATTTTATAACAGAAAGTTTGAAGATTTCTGTGATGATAATGGTATAACTATTAATTTCTCTTATCCAATGACTCCTCAACAAAATGGTGTTGTTTAGAGAAAGAGCAGGACCCTTACTGATATAGCCAGAACCATGCTATATAAAAGTGGTCTACTCATGGCCACTGGGCAGAAGTTGTATTTACTGCCTGTTACATTCTAAATAGGTACCTTATAAGGCCTATTCTAAAAAAGACTCCTTATAAGTTGTGAAAAGGAATAAAGCCTAATGTTGCCTACTTTCAGGCCTTTGGCTGCAAGTGTTTTGTGTGAAATAATGGTAAGGACAACCTTGGCAAATTTGATGTAAGGTTTGATGAGACCATCTTTCTGGGCTATAGCACTGCTAGCAAAGGATTTAGAGTCTACAACAAAAGAACCAAGAGGTAGAAGAGTCAATACATGTTATATTTGATAAAGCACTGCCCCCAACAACAACTACTGATTCAAATGATGAAGAACATCCTTTAGTCCCTCACGATATGCCACAAACTTAAAATGCACAGGCTTGCAAGATCAAAAAGGTCCTTCTAAAGTTAAGATAGAAAAGCCTTCTTTTGTGAATACACCTCAACAGGAACCTTTGTAGCAAATGACACCAGATGCTAAAAGTAGAAGTTTTAGGACACCAAGAGAATGAAGAGGTCTTGATACAATTCAGTATATTCTAAGAGACCTTCCAGAAGGTCTAAGAACTAGAGCCTCCTTCAAAAACAATTATTTTTCTTTTTTCACAATTAGAACTAAAGATTGTTAAAGAGGCACTCATAGAGAAAAGCTAGACTACATTTATGAAAGATGAACTAAACCAGTTTGATAGGAACTAGGTTTGGAATTTGGTACCTTATCTATAAAAGAAGTCAGTCATTAGAATTCGTTAGGTATTTATAAACAAATTTGACAAAAATGGTAAGAAATAAAGCTAGAATTGTACCTCAAGGCTATTATCAATAGGAAGGTATTGATTTTGATGAGACTTATGCACCTGTTATTATACTAGAATTAATCAAAATTTTAATTGCTTTTTCGTGCCATAAAAAATTTTAGTGATTTCAAATGGATGTCAAAAATACTTCTTAAATGGATATCTTAATAAAGAAGTGTTTGTTAAACAACCTCCAGTTTTTGAGAATGCAGACCATCCAGATTATGTAATGAAATTAACAAAAGTCTTTTATGGTCTAAAGCAGGCTTCTTGAGCATAGTATGATAGGTAAAGTAACTTCCTACTTAAGAACACTATGAAAGTGGAAAGGTAGATAAAACCTTATTTATTAAGAAAAAGGATAATGATTTACTGAAAAAGGATAATGATTTACTTATAGTTCAAGGATATGTTGATGACGTAATATTCGGTGCTATTAACCTATCTTTCTATGAAGAATTATCAACTTTAATGCAGGAGGAGTTTAAGATGATTATGATGGGGGAGCTATCCTTTTTCTTGGGTTGTAAATAAAACAAATAAAAAAGAGAGATTTTCATTAGTTAAGACAAATACACAAAATAACTTACCAAAAAATATCATTTTGAAAATGCCAAACTAATAGGAACTTCAATGTATACTAGAACCAAGCTAGATAAGGATGAAGTAGGAAAATATATTGATGAGACAAAAAATAGAGGAGTGATTGGTTCACTTCTATATCTTACAAGTTCAAGAACAGATATAATGGTTAGTATGTGTCTTTGTGCACATTTTCAATCAAATCCTAAATAGATCCACCTTCAAACAATGAAGAGGATCTTTCGTTATCTTCTTAGAACCCTAGACCATTACGGTATCCAAAAATAGATTAATATAACATGATTGGCTACTATGATGCAGATTATGCAGGTGATAAGGTTGATAAAAAAGTACAAGTAGTTATTGTCAATTTCTTGGTGGATGTTTAGTTTCTTAGTCCTGCAAGAAACAAAAATTGCGTATTACATTCAACAACTGAAGCAAAATATATAATAGTAGCTAACTGTTGTGCTTAGATTTTATAGATGAAACATAACTCCAAGATTTTCTCTAAACTTTATTTATATTCCTATATTATGTGACAGTACAAGTCCAATTAACTTATCTAAAAATCTTGTGCATCATTCTAGGACTAAGCATATGGAAGTTAAACATCACTTTCTTAGAGATCATGTCTTAAAGGGAACTATTGAATTATTGCATGCTAATACTGAAAACCAAGTAGCTAACATTTTTACTAAGCCCCTTTTAGAAGATATATTTTGTTTACTAAGAAAAGAGCTTGGTAAGTGCAGATTATCATATATTTAACTCTATTTATCTTTAGAAAAATATGTTACTTCATTTTGCATATATTAACAGGCACAAAATGTAACACCTTCTATACAGAATCTACAACCACCTATATATATATATATATACATTGCAAAATTTCACGTCACTTAACATTATCACTTAAAACAAGTATATGTCTTTACATTGACATGATGTTCCAAAAGAAACCATAAAATTTCCTTCCTTCATTATATGTACAATCATCTTTAATCAAAACAAATTCCAAAGGCACTTTTTCTCCTAACTGTTGGCCTTATTCCCTGCATATGTTCCCTGTACCTCACTATTATGACTTAGATCTACATGGATTAACACCTATGCTAAGCTTGAAAGCTTAGTAGAAAAAATACTTAGTTTGGATGACCACTTATAGTAGTCATCCGCCAAGCACATATATTCATAAACATCACAACTTATATAAATAGTGATGGCATACTTAATCAAACTACATAATGCAATCATGTTTCAATATGTTATTCATATATCGTAAATTCACATTCATAAGCCAAACATTGATATTCAACACTCATTGGTACAAATTATCAATACAAATGTAAATGTTCATCAATACCAATTATTTATGTTGTCATGCTATATTTCTTATTTATAACCATTTACTTTACTTTCTATACCAGGCTTACACATTCATGTGAGTGTGGATAACAAGAACTATTGATATCTAAAGATATCAAAACTATGGATACTCGATAGTATCAAATTGTGGATACTGAAAAGCATCAAATTATGGATACATTATAGTCTCAAAATGAAGACACCATTAGTGTCAAACTGTAGCAACTATACTGTAACCTTATAGGCATGCCTATCTATCCATCACTAAGACAATAGAGCAAGTACTATAAAGTTTCCTTTAACCATTTGCCAATTTCACAATTCATATATTGACAAATCATATGATATCTATTTCGAGTCATGAAATGCGTTCATACATGGAATTCATAACTTACCACCATTAGAATGGTATTAGAATCATACTTGTATAATCATATTATACACATATAAGTAATATATATGAATACAAACCATTTATGTACATGTAAATTTTCTTTTGTATGAATTATGCTCAATCTTAAATTCCAATGCTCAATCAACCAATTCACATATGGTAAGTCCTATTTCATTCATTTCTAGGTTTTTTAAAAGTTTCATACATATTTAAAAAGGTTTGGATATGATTCGGTAAAGATCGGAAATGAAAACAAACTCAAAATAGTGCAATTTCCTTCTTGTCTTGTCCCCTGAGAATAATTCATACCTCCATTGAATATAGAAAACATTATAATTAGGCTTTTATGTCTTATGGACTTTTGTTTTCCTATGTCTCTAGTTTATAAAACATTAAAGATCAAGCCATTTGGACTTCTAAATCATAAGATATAGATTAAACATCACAAGTTGCTCCAAAACAGGGGCAACATCAAGTCACCAGTTTCTATCTCAGTTTATAATGTAATAAAATCATAATTAAGTCAGACTCTATGTCTTATATTTCATATACAACTGAAATAACCCAATTTGGAGGTCTGTAGACCAATTTATGACACAACCAATTTGACTGATTCAAATAAACCCTAGATAAAATTCCACTATATGATACTCTTTTGTCATATTCAACCAACTCTATATAGGATAACACCAAAATAACATCCTAGAAACCATTCCATATCCTCATGAATCTTTGCATCCATTCAAAGATAGATACAGAGAGAAATTAGACTAAGTGTAGTCCCAAACCTTAAAATTGGAAAAGTAGTTCTTCTAATGCCTTTCATTCCCTTCCTCTTTGGCTTTGCTTCACTCACCAACTAGAAACACCAAAAATACACTTGTCAATTCCATTTTCAACCTTATAATTTCAGTTCTTCATAAGCAAAGCAAGAAAAGATAAAGATGAAGAGAAAAACACCAACTTTTACCTTCATTTCCATGTAAGATTAGCTTGATTTTGTACATGAAAAATGATGGGATGAAGACGATAAAATGGATAGGAGAAAAATCTAAAGTTAAAACCCTCAAAGTGACGTCCATCTCCCCTCTTTATGTGCCCATTTATGTTCTTTCAAGACTCATATGCATCCTTAATTACTATTGGACACATATGCTTTATTATTATTGGTCACACATGCTTTAATCTAATTAGTCCATATGTTAACTTTAAGAAAAATTGCACATTGGTCCTTATTTTTTCTTTAATTCCCATATTGGCCTATAATCTCATTAATTAATTTCATTCTCACCCATATTACTC
This sequence comes from Erythroxylum carthagenense, assembly GCA_026413575.1. NCBI lineage: Eukaryota > Viridiplantae > Streptophyta > Magnoliopsida > Malpighiales > Erythroxylaceae > Erythroxylum > Erythroxylum carthagenense. Next base: position 17,721,433 of record JANZLD010000006.1, on the reverse strand, counting down.
GTCTAAGTATGCATGTCCAGACCGAAACGGACAAATTACCCATTTAACCATATCTTTTACATTAGTATGTCTCTTACTATACTTAGATTCTTTTAATTCGTTATATTCACTTCTTAATATACCTTAGACATGCTATAATACTTCTAACTCCTATCATTTCAAAAACAAAGAGTAAATTTGTCCAGAAGTTGCAGTTACTAAATGACATAGTTTTTGTTTTGAAAAGAGCACGTAGAATTATTAGTTTCGGTACACAATGGTAGAAGATAAAACATATCTCAAACTTCTGGGATCGTGTGCAGTTTTTCATCTTATTACAAAACCCACAATCAGAAACCCGTTCACATACCCACCAACAGTTACATTACTTCAACCCATCTTTGATATCACTTGAAGTCACTCACTACAATCAAACTCTTTCTTTCTGATCAATCCTTAAAATTTTTAGAAATTTTTGCAACTTTCACTCAAATGGCACAAACCAAAAGAAAAATCACATAAGAAACCAAACTCTTTCAGGCCTACGTCAAGTCATGACGAAGTTTTACACTATGAACAAAGACTTGAATCCTCCATTCACGAACCTTTTGTGACACCAACACCAAAATCACCAAAAACCATATACAAGACTTTTTCTTCCTCTTTCAAAAAGCTATTATCTTTACCTAAACAGAGACTAATGGAACCCTTATATAGGTACAAATGAAAGTAAGAATCCACCCTCGCCATCACCGGAAAAGACAACTTTTGATTCATCTAATGAAGACTTCTGCCATGAATTTAAGACCAAATAGAGGAATGATCCTCGAGATCACTATGATGAAGAGGACCTTAAATCTAGCGAATCAAACCTTAACTCACACAAAGATAAAGAGGAATCTGTTAGTGAAGAGGATTCTACTAGCACAGAGAAGTCACCTAGCAAAGGGAAGTCTCCAATTTCATTAGAGAACATAAGAAAAGGCCTCTTAAAAAGATGATGAACAAATACAAGAAGAATTTTCCCAAAAAAAGAAGATGAGTCTGCTCAATCTGAACTGAAGCAGTAAAGAAGAGAAGAAATAAGAAAAGGAAAGGCTCCTATCATTGAGGAACCTACAATAGATCTTATAACTCAAGAGGATCCTCTTTACGATGAAACCTCTAGAAGCTCTAGTTAAAAAATCCAAAGGAAATAACCCCTCTATACCAGAGAAAGGAGAAAGGAGAGTCATCAAAACCTCCTAAAACCCTTCAACCGATGAAAGTTGAGGCCAGATTCAAAATGCACTATAGAAAAAGAAAGGTGGTAGTTAGGCACATTCTACCTCCTTTCATGTTTGAAGATATTGGTATCAACATCTTTCCCTACTTTCTTACAATAGGTTGGCACAATGTTCTTATTTTGAATGAAACTGTATCTGATGAGCTGGTTAGATTATTTTACACTTACATAAGAAAAGAAGTTATTGATAGAAATTGGCAATTATCTCATGGGTTAATGAGTGTGAAATTTTGATAACTTAAGAGAAATTAAGGAATTTGTTGAATATAGCCCCTGTAGGAAAAACTGATTTGCCCTGCCATAAATGGGATGTTGCTGATCAAGACATGGCAACAGTTGTTCAATTCATTGGTCTCTACATTCAAGACACACAAGATGGAAGACCCTAGTGTAGACAATTAGATTTGCTTCAAAGATGCCTTGTATCTCTCTTTGCCACATCTATTTTCCTAAGAAATAACTATGTTAAAAGGTGCAATCTTCTGGACACTTATGTAATCTACCACTTGCTCAGAGGTAACTGAATGAACCTTCCCACTATGATCATACGATTTATGTTAGATAAGGAAGTCATAAGAACACCAATGGATGTTTACCTTATGGAATGCTTCTGACAAAAATTCTTGCTCTTTATGGTGTTTGTCTTGATAATTTGGATTGGTATAAGCCTGTAAAGTGCCATTCCTCTATTCCCTTCCAATTTGGGTGTAAGCTGAAAGAGAATGTATGGGTTGATAAGAAGACTAAAAGAGTTGCAGATGTCATGGGACCTTTTCCAGAGTGACAAAATCCTATTACGTTGCAAGATGCCAATAATCTTGTACTCCAACAATAACTGAGGGATATCAGGTTCACTCTAATCCAAATGAATGTGTAAATGACCAAAATGCAGGAACAAGTCACTAAAATAAAGAACCTACTCTAGACCCTTGTCACCACTCTCAAGGAATAAGAATACTTTCCCTGAAAACCATACTATTTTAAATTTTTTGTGAATGATTTTTCATCTTGGATATTTTATGATGAGCTGAATATTTCTGTTTATGTTTGTATGGATATTTTGATTTGCATGTTTAGTTTCTTCCCTATCCTTTTCAATAATGACAAAGAAGGAGAGAAGACATATATATTTTGAACAAGCTTTGGAACATGTTGCATGTTGATATTAATGTTCGTTTATCTTGAATGTTTTGAAACAAGCTTTGGAACATGCTACATGTTGATATTAATGATGATATATCTTGAATGTTTTGAAACATGCATTTGAACATGTTGATGATGATATTTGAATTTTTTAATTGTTATATTAAATGTTTTCAATGATAAGCTGATATAGGTTGATAGATGCTTGATATTCATAGTTGAATATGTCCTTTACATTTCAACAAACAATAGGAACCTCCTACTTGGTAGTAAGAGCGTAACACCCCACTCCTGCAGGACCCGAACCCGATATCATGGGTGATATTCCGAGTCCGTGCCATACGAAAATGGTATGCTACCAATACAAATTTCTGTTCAAATCTCAATATGCCATTT
>JANZLD010000006.1:17643703-17663935 GCA_026413575.1 Erythroxylum carthagenense | reverse complement strand
GCCCCCTTCTCCTTCATTTTTTAAAAACCCACCTTCCTTTTCACCCTATCTTCTCCTTTGTCTTTGACATTGAGAATGAATCTTCTCCTTGAGCTTTCTCTCTTCATTTGGTGGGTAATGTTGACCTTTTTATTTTGTTTTATCATTGAAGTCGAAAATAATATCATGGTTTTGTGTTATGTTTTGGGTTTGTTGTTGATTTGTTTTGCGTTAATTGGTGATGATAATGGTTGAGTTGTGCAGAAGTTGTGTAATTATTGTTGAAGAAAGGAAAACAAACGTTTTTTTAATTGTGTTCTTGAGTTGAAATATACCTGCCCATAAGGTGTTCGCAAAAGTCCTTATTATGATTTGAGTTTGTCATTTACTTTTGCAAGTTTCTGTTAGGTTAAAAATTATATTAACTGATATTCAATGTTTGCTTCTAAGTACTTGTTCAAAATAAATAAAAACATATTTTGGAATCTTGGAAATTTAAAGCCTTTAAATTGAGAAGCAAATTAAATTGAGGGAAGTCCCTGCATTTCTAGCTGAGAGTTAAAAATCTCTAAAAGAAGTATAAGAATCAATCTACATTTATAACTTCCTCCGCCTTCAACCTTCTCAGGAATTAAATAGTGTATAGCTATATGGATAAAAGTTGGATGTCTCATTGGAAATGGTCCACTAAATACAAAGAAGGAGGTAAGAGTTTTATGCAGTTTGTACAACTTCAAATGGGTGATGAATGTTGTATTTGTTGTCCTTACATTGATTGCTTAAATGTTGACTTTCAAAGTTAAGATGTGGTATATAATCACTTGCTAATCTGAGGCATAGATAAGTTCTATAGTCCATGACTTTTATCATGGTGAACGTAAGGAAGCAAGTTGTAGTAGAAGTCATGGTATAAGTTATGATAAGAGTAACAATAATAATGTAGATGATTGTGATGTTAATGATGATGGTGATGGTGGGATTGACAAGATGTTAGAAAATTATGAGAATACTTTGAATGAAGCAGGTATGTCTAACATAATTGGAATCTATTAGAATTTTACTTGCCTTTGTATGTTATAGAAACTTCAAGTTGTTCCAAATGGATGTTAAAGCTGCATTCTTAAATGGTTACATTAACGAAAAAGTATTTGTTAAGCAACCCCTAGGTTTTTGAAGATGAAATCCATTCGGATTAAGTGATGAAGTTATCCAAAGCTCTGTATGGTTTAAAGCAGGCTCCCTGAGCATGATATGAGAGGTTAAGTATCTTTCTACTTGAGAATAAGTTTGAAAGAGGATAGGTCGATAAAACCTTGTTTATTAAGAGAAAAGAGAATGATTTATTGATAATGCAAATATATGATGATGTTACAATATTTGGTGCTACTAATATGAAGAATTCTCATCATTAATAGAGGAGGAGTTTGAAATGAGCATGATGAGAGAATTATCATTCTTTCTTGGATTAGAAATCAGACAAACAAAAAAAGGAATCTTCATTAGCCAAGATAGATACACAAAGGAACTCATCAAGAAATATCATTTTGAGAATGCTAAACCAATGGGCACTCCCATGTGCACTGGAACTAAACTTGATAAAGACAAAGAAGGCAAAGCTACGGATGAGACAAAATATAGAGGAATGATTGGATCACTAATATATCTTAGAAGCTCAAGACTATATATTATGATTAATGTATGTCTTTACGCAAGCTTTTAATCAAATCCAAAAGAAAATCACCTTCAAGCAGTCAAAAGAATCTTTCGATATCTCTACGGAACTATGCATTTTGGACTATGGTATCCAAAAACTGATTCATTTAACATAGTGGTCTATTTTGATGCAAATTATGCAGGTGATAAAGTTGACCCAAAAAGCACAAGTGGTCACTAACAAGTTTTTAGAGGATGTTTAGTATTTTGGTCCAGTAAGAAGCAAAATTGCACAACACTTTTAACAACTAAAGCAGAATGCATAGTAGTTGCCAGCTGTTGTGCTCAAATCTTATGAATGAAGCATTAATTACATGATTTTTCTCTAAACGTTTCTCATATTCTTATATTATTTGATAATACTAGTGATATAAATATTTCTAAAAATCTTATGCATCATTTTAGGACTAAGCGTATAGAAATCAAACATCATTTTCTTAAAGACCTTTTAGAAGAACAATTGATCTTTTGCATATTAATACTAAGAATCAAGTAGCTGACATTTTCACTAAGCCACTCTTTGAAGATAGATTTTGCATGTTAAGAAAAGAGCTTGGTATATGAAAACTCTTTAATATTATTTCTACAACAATATTTTCCGCTACTTGTCTTTGCATTTTGTTTAGTAGGCTCCTTCTATTTTGATTCCTTAGAAACTCTCTCTTGATTTGGTAGGCCCTTCATTTTAGAAGGCTCGTCTTGGTTTAATAAAGCAAGATTACACATATACTAAAAAGGTAATTTCCTTTGTTTTGTCATTTCAACATTTAAAGATGTGTGCGAAATTCTAACAAGCGGTTGTACAAATCTGCCAGAAGATACACAAACGATTACACTTCCTGTATTAATGTATGATCGTTCATCTTCACACGAGATCAACTCTCAAGAAACTCCTAATACTAGAACTAGACTTCTCTCCTTTACTCACCTAAATGTTTGTTGAAGCATCACTCTTGACTCTCTGCATTCCAACTCTTTTTTTAAAAATCTCAAATCTTCTAAACCTCATTCATCACTCTTACAATGGCACGAACCAGATTAAAAGAACAAAAGAAAACTCCAACTTTTTTCAATAGCCAATGGTGAAGCTCATGTTACTAAACCTATCTCCTCTAAGCCCCAAGTATTAGAAGTGTACTGGGTTATAAATGATGATGAATAAGTTCTCGTTGATTAGATAACCACGAACTAGAGGAAGTCTTACAAAGCAAGCCAAAAAAATTTATGAACAAAAAGAAAACCCTGATGTTGAAAAGCAAAAGGAAGAAGAATCCAGAAAAAGAAAAAGGGAAGAAATAAAGAAGGGAAAAGTGCATGTGACTGAAGAAACCATTAATAGAAATAAGTTGTTTAATGAAGAAATGCCTCCTAATAAAAAAAAGGCCAAAGAAGATAAAAATAGCTGCACAAAGATGATAGGTACTTAATTGATTATAAAATTATTCTATAACAATTAGCGATTATTGACATGAAATGCTCAAGATACTCACTTTGAATCATATGTGATTTAGGTATAATTCAGAAGCAAAGAAGTGAATTGAGTCAAAAGCACGATATTTGAGCCATTTTTTGAAGATTAATTTTCACTTGTCTTTATAAAATAAGAAGAAGAAAATTAAAAAACTAGAAGAAGAAAAGAAAAAAAGAAAACACAACTATAGTTGCTCATAGCATGCAGCTGGAAAAATAGGGAAGTAGAAAGATGTGCATGTTTAATGCATGAATGTGAATTTAAAGGATGATGGAAAGCAATAAAATGACACCAAGGTGAGAAGACAATGGTAGTTGGAAGCAAGGAGGACAAAACGACAATCCAAAAGGCTGCATGGATAAGAAGCAACGCAGCATCCCAAAGCATGAATAAAATGATGTGCAGCACAGACGTTGATAGGCAAGGAATAGCAAAATGCATATCTAAGGGAATGAAATGCAAAGACATAGCCAACTCAATTAAGCATTCTTTTTCTTGTTTTTGTTATTTCTTTCTCTCATTAATAATGGATTATGTTATCTGATGTTGATTAAATTAGGTATTGTGAAAAGATGATTTTAATGCATTCATTGACTCGTTTATTCGCAAATCCATTGCTAGAATTTCAATATAATATGTAATTATTATGTTGAAATTTATATGTTGTGATTAATGATTCGTAATCATTAAGGATAGCATAACCTAGGTTAAATGATGCCTCGTATGTGATTATTATCTTAATTAATCAATTTTTCTAATTCGCAATGTTATTGCCTAATTAAATCTAGAGATCGTGTCCTAGGTTATTCAATGGTTAAGTTTAATTAACGATCGTATCTTGATTAAGCATTACCTAAGGAAAAACTTGGGTTAATTATTAACTAGGGATTAATAGTTGCTAGAAGAGGTTAGAGAATAACAAATCAATGAGATATGTTTAATTAGGGTGTAGGTCGAGATTAAACCAAAGAACCTGGTCCCTACTGAATTCTCCACTTTTATCATTTTTTTACAAGTTTTCTTTACATTACTTTTGTTAGTTATTTTGGCTTTATTTTATTTTCTTATTTCCAAAACCAAAACCCCTAACCTAAATTCCGATTAACTTCATTTCAATAACTTTATACACATTCTCTGTTGGATCGACCTAGACTCACCACTACTATAGGAGTAGTCTAGTTTATTTTGACTAGCATTATGCTGTCAAAAGACATCAATACTACCAAAAATGTTTCAATCAATGGAAGGTCGTTGCTGGGCAAATCTTGCCTCCTATAATGTTTGATAATATAGGTATACCTATCTCTCCTTACTTTGTTACCATCGGTTAGGAAAATTTTCTAAGTTTAGATGAGATAGTATGCGATGAGCTGGTCAGAATATTCTACAAACACATGAAAAAGGAAGAAATTAACAGAAAGCTAGCCATTGTCTTATAGGTGCATGAATGTGAAATTTTAATTTCTAAAAAAATATTAGGATATATACTGCCTAGAGGGAGAACTAATTTTTCATGTCATAAGTGGGATGTTCATGATCTGAAATTAGTTCAATTTGTCAAATCTATTTGCCTTTATGTTGAGAACACCTAAGACAGGAGACCCTGGAGCAGGCAATTAGACTTAATACTATGATGCCATGCATCGCTTTTAGCTACTTCAATTTTTCTAAGAGTAGCTCAGTTAAAAGGTGTAGTCTGTTGGATACTTATGTAGTGTATAATTTTCTGAAAGGAAACAGAATTAATCTTCTAGTAATGATCTTGAGGTTCATGGTGGATAAAGAGAATCATAAGAATATTATCGGTTGCCTGCCTTATGGGATGTTGCTCACCAATATTTTCAACAATTATGGAGTTCCTTTTTGCAAATCTGAATTTTTATGCACCAGTTAAGTTTCTCCTTTCCATTTTATATCAATTTGCATACAGATTGAAAAACAATGTCAAGGTAGACAAAAGATCTGAAAGAGTAGTAGAAAAATTAAATCCTCCTTTGGATGAAAATAATGCAAATCTTCAATAACAGTTGAAAGATATTCAATCTAATCAAGCACTTATGCAAGAACAAATAGATAACATGCAAAATCAACTTCTTAACATATAGATTTTGCTTAGAAGAATCCTTGAATCTCTTTAATAACTGCATTACTATTTGCTTTCTACTTGGCTTATTTATACTAATGATTTTGTTTGATGCATTATTTACCCTTTCCTTCTATACGAAATGAAAAAGACATATATGTATAATCGATCCGATCCACAAGGATCATGATTAAGAGCTCTATTAGTGAACTATCTCTCCAAAGATTGCGACCCATCCATACCCCACGTGGGATTTACAATCAATTAACCGTGGAGCTGTATGAGGTAGGAAACCATTCGATTTTATTTCACTTGCTCCCTATACTCTATTCCTTTTGATATTGACAAAGGGGAAGAGTTTACGTGGATATTTTTTTGCATATGATGAACATATAAAAATTACAGGCAGCTTTCAAAATCATCTATTATCTCTTTGAATTTTGAAAAATATATCTATTATTGTTGGTCATCTTAAAAAGGAGAAGATTGTTAGCTCAATGATTATGATTACCAATTTTGATGATAACTGTATAATATTTTAAAATTCAAATTGGATTTATTTCCTTATATAATTAACAGTCGTATTCTCAAAAGGAAATAATTACGATTTCTTTCTTACAGGAATCTTCATTATAAACTTACCTTATTAGAATTGATTTATTCGAAAGTATCCTACAAATTATAAAGGTCATATATTAGCCCCGTGATTCATAGAAGAATTTTAGTAAAGAAGACATCAAAGTTATTCAGATTTAAATCCACCTAGATGACTAAAGATGCAAGTGAAGTAACGACTAGTTGAAGAAATTGACTATTTAAGGAAGAGTAATAACACTTGTGAAATAACAAACATACTCAGACTTTCAAAACATTTGAGTAGCATTTATATTCTTGAGAGATATATCATTCTTATTGTACCTTAGAAAGTGAAATCACTCTATCAAAAGAGAAATTGTAATTTTATTTTTTTTGTGAGCTTTTATAAACTTGTTATATACTTCGAGTATATAATATTGGAGAACCTTAAAAAATATGTACTTGTGAGTTTGTAGAAGTTCGTCAAATTTAATACTTGAATTTTTATAATGAAACACTCAAGTTTGATAATTGAGAATTGGACGTAGGCTTAGGTTGCAAGCTGAATCAGTATAAATCGACTGTGTACTTCTTTTCTCTCTCTCTCCTTATTTTTTATATTTTCGCATTATATTTTGTATGCGTTCATTTCAGCAAGAAGCTTCTTCACTTTTATAATAGGTTCCTTTCATTTCATTTTAACAGGCATCTTCTTTTCTTTGTTACAACAAGACTTGTATTTTAGGAGGCTCTTGATGTTTAACAGGCATCTTCTTTTCATTGTTTCAACAAGACTTGTACTTTAGCAAGCTCTTGATGTTTAACGGGCTACTATTATCTAACAGACTGTTATTGTTTTAATTTTTTTACCAGGCCCCTGTTTTTATACGAATTGAAAGTAACTTTTGAAAAAATTTTTAAGTTACACATAATTCACCCCTTCTCGTGTGTGCTTGTTTTATCACACTAAAATTGTAATCAAATTAGATTGGGTTTGGTGAGTGGACTATTCGAATAAAATTACACTAGCTAACGTTTTCATACTTATATACATGTTGTAAATTCATTTTACAGTAACAATTATTTTATTATTTAATGGTAAATCAATATCTCTCAATTGTGGAGGATATAAGCATCTTTAATTAACCGAATCTTATAAAAGTTTTTCTCTATTAACTTTAGTAAACATCTTATAGCGTGATTGCCATGACATTCAATTGACCAAAATTAGGCTGTCGGGTATTTTACGCTGTTCCTTGGCAAATGTTTATGCTTTTCTTTATAATAATCGTTTTGTAGTCGAACGTAAATATTTGATTATAACACATAGCTATGATCAACAAAGTAATGTTGCCTCTCGTTTTCTCTTATGGTCCAGCCTAAGTTTCATCGAGTCTCTGCATAATATACCAATTTTCAATGTTTGTTTGGTCCTAATAATCCAAGCTAGGTCTGTTCTTAAGGAGTAACGTTCCAAGTCTCCTTTCACCGGTACATCACCAAAAAATAAAAAATTTTTAAAGAGCTAATGCTGCTGTCGTTTTATTTATTTAATGGCATAGAAGAGCTGATGTTGTGAGAATGAGAACTCGAAGCTGAATGAAAGAAACTTTTAGACTGTATTCTGTGAGACTCTATCATATCACTGGACCATTTAAATGGAAGGGGTGCAGAGAGATGTGTAGGTCAGCACACTAAAAAGTGTGGGACGTTTCGGTACAGATCCACAGGATTATGTGGGAAATACTTTCTGGTTTTTATTGCCTTTTGTTTGTCGTCTATTTCTCACATGGGAAGCCTGAAACTGAAGCTTTAGGCTCTTTAATTTGTGCATAATATGATTGAATGTGTACGCAAGAATTCAGCTGCTTGCACAACAATCTTCTCTTTGTTTTCTTGTCAGTTGAAGAACTCAAACCTGATGACACCTATAGAATTCGAAACTGCAAAACAGGAAACTTAAGCGATGAATTCTGCCACTAAATTGAGAGGAGAAGTGTAGCCTTAATTGAAAGGAAAATTTGAATCGTTACAGAAGTCGTCTTTTATAATATAAATTTGAAAACGGTGAAGTGGTTAATATTCAACAAAGGATGAAGGAATGTGGAACATTCTTTTAAGTAATGTGGCTCATTTTACATCCAGTAGACTGTTGTGTTTGAAATCTACCAACTTCTTATTGGATAAAGCTCAGACAATGAGCAATCTCAGTGAGGTCCCTTTTCTTTTTCAGTCATTTTCTTGTACTAGTAACTGTTTCCAATTTAGTTTACAAAGAAGGACATATACAGAAGTCCACCGTAGCTGATGTTGAATTGAGCCCTTTATAAGGATCAAAATTCAGTCCATAATTTTATGTCATGGATGATAAAAAGGAAGAGGAGAGCAGTGGTGTAATTGTCAATAGAGATGTTAATGTAAATGGTTTTATGACATTGAGTAATGAGAAACAAACAATACACCATTAATGAACTCCTTCTGCAGCAAGCAATGACAGCTAGTATAAAAATCTCGAGGAAGCTTCTGAGATGGGAGTGGGCTTTATGTAATTAAGGAAGGTTACACTTGTCAATTAAAAGAGGTGTGTTTTGGTATGAACATGCACAATGATGGGAGTGGGCTTTATGTAATTAAGGAAGGTTACACTTGTCAATTAAAAGAGGTGTTTTTTGGTATGAAGATGCACAATGACAGGAGTTAAAAATAGCAGGTGTAAATCTCTTGTAACAAAAATAATGACATAAATGGAATCTAAACTTTATGAAGAGCTCCAAAAGCAGGAACTAGGGCCCACTTGAAGAAAGGAGAAAAGGCCAAGACCAGCCAGCCAGCAATTGCTATCTCTCTAGGCTTCCTTACTCATCAGGATCTAGATAATCACCCGTCAGAATCAATTTCAAATGCAACCAATTACTTGTCCACTCTTTCTTTTCAACACAAAACAATCGCATGGTTTGATAAATGATGAAAATGAGGTTCATTTCACAATATGTCTGTCCACCCTGTCAAAGAGAGAGGATTAGAGAAGGAACTCGAGAGGTGGGTGGTGATTTTCTTGTCTTGCATAGGATAAGAGGAAAACAAAAGTTGTGGTTGTAAATTGCCTGTCAATTTCCTCCTGTTCTCTGCCCCTCCTATTCAGTCACTCTCTCTCCGCAAAGCCTGGGACTTTATGGCTGCAACTGGACCAAAAGGGCTAAAGATTATAACCCAAATTTAATTCCATTAGAAATGAGTTATCAGTTATTCTACTCACCAATTAATTTGGAAGAATAAATAATAAATGCAATATGAAACCACTTAAATAAAAAAAGAACTGTCAAGTTTGCAACCAAAAAGAAGTATAAAAAGAGAGAGAGAGAGAGAGAGAGAGGAGAGGAGAGATAACTGCTAGATCTGCCAGACAGTCACCAATCCTCACAATCACACGACCCTTCTCTTGTTCAAGTCCTAAACTCTTCACAGTCTGAAGACCAATAGTATAAGCAAAGGAAGCAAAAGTTATCATCTTGATTTGAATTCATTTCGGAGTTGTTAAAGCTAGAAGTTAGCCAAGAATAAAGGTATGGTTTTTTAGCTGGCACAAGGACGACTAGGAAGTGGGTGCTGCTTGTCTTTATCTTGGAGTTATGTCTGCTGGTGGGTGTAGCATAGTTTGGTTCAGAAGAGATTTGAGGATTGAGGATAATCCAGCACTTGCAGCTGGTGTTAGAGCTGGGGCTGTTGTTGCGGTGTTCATATGGGCACCCGAAGAAGAAGGTAACTATTACCCTGGAAGAGTTTCAAGGTGGTGGCTCAAGCAAAGTTTGGCTCATCTCGACTCTTCTTTGAGGAGCGTTCGTACTTCTCTTGTCACCAAGAGATCAACTGACACAGTATCTACTCTTCTTGAGGTTGTCAAATCCACTGGTGCTACTAAGCTCTTCTTCAATCATCTATACGGTCGGCATATTTTTTCTTCTTCTTTTGGTCCTTTTTCTTTTTTGCCTTTTGCATCTTCTTGTGTATATTAGATTCAGCATATCCTTAATTTGTTTCTGTTGTGCATGGTTTGTTGAACGTGTGCATTGACCTCGAGATATGATATTCTCTTAGCTTATGTTTTTGGGTTTTGTGTAAGTCGATCTTTTGCCCTTTTAAGCTATCCTTATTTTAATCTTTTCTTCAAGTGGCCCTTGGACAAAGATTTGGATTCTGCTTTTGAAAACTATCATGATTATTTCTTCTCTGTTTTGCAGAAGTTTGTGAAAATTGATTTATCTTCTCATTTTTGTTTGACTAATAGCTGATTGGTGGTTCATACAGTCGGCACCGATTACTTTTGTTATTGTAGGGACATCAGTTGAGAATAAATTAGTATTTGTATCTTCCACCTTGTTACTGCTTTTGGGATGTCAGTCTCTATTATGGCAATAGTTTCAGGATAAAAGACCTTATTTTACTTTGAGAACTCTTGAAACTCCACAGCTAATTGCAGAAATGCATCTTTTATCTCAACATCTATTTGTAATTTAATAATCTCCAGATCCACTGTCACTGGTTAGAGATCACCGGGCAAAGGAGGTCTTGACTGCACATGGGGTGGCCGTAAGATCCTTCAATGCAGATTTGCTTTATGAGCCATGGGATGTCACTGATGTCCAAGGCCGTCCTTTCTCAACCTTTTCCGAATTCTGGGAGAGATGTCTTAGCATGCCTTATGATCCAGAGGCTCCACTTCTCCCACCCAAGAGGATTATTTCAGGTTTTCCTTCTTTCAAGTTGGTTTTGCTTTTTTCTTTAACCTATTCGATCCTTTCCAATGTGTTTATGTACTAATGACAGAGACATTTCTAAAATCCCACAACATAGGTGCAATAAACCCTATTCATTGTCATTCACTCTCGCAAAACTAAATACAAGAGCTTGGAATTTCTCAAGCATAATGTGCACCCATGAAACAAATGGGACAGATTTTACCTTCAGGCTTTGGAACATGTTATATCATGGTAAAGCAGATTGCGGAACGTGTATTCGAAGCTAAATAGTTAGAATGCCCCTAAATGGGGATTCTCCTACTCTGGCCTGTATTTGTAGCTAGTGAAATTTTCTCCCAAGTAAACTCTGATGGCCTGTGTCTACAAATGAGTGAACACTCTCTGCTTTAAGTTGGATTTACTCTCTGTTTTCACATTATGGTTATACTGTCACTTTTTTCCTCTGCATAATTGTTATTTTCTCATTTCTGCTATCCAAAAATGTTTAAATTCTTTCAGGCGATGTGTCTAAATGCCATTCAGACACGTTAATATTTGAAGATGAATCGGAGAAGGCAAGCAATGCACTTCTTGCTCGAGCATGGTCACCTGGGTGGAGCAATGCTGATAGGGCTTTGACGACATTTATTAATGGTCCTCTCATCGAGTACTCTAAGAACCGAAGGAAGGCTGATAGTGCTACAACTTCTTTTCTCTCTCCTCATTTACATTTTGGGGAGTTGAGTGTTAGAAAAGTGTTCCATCTTGTTCGTATCAAGCAAGTTCTGTGGGCCAATGAAGGGAATAAGGCTGGTGAAGAAAGCGTGAACCTGTTTCTGAAGTCAATTGGTCTCAGGGAGTACTCAAGATACATGAGCTTTAACCATCCTTATAGTCATGAAAGGCCTCTTCTTGGGCACCTTAAGTTCTTTCCTTGGGTTGTAGATGAAGGCTACTTTAAGGCATGGAGACAAGGTAGAACTGGATATCCATTAGTTGATGCTGGAATGCGAGAGCTGTGGGCCACTGGTTGGCTTCATGATCGGATAAGGGTTGTAGTCTCTAGCTTCTTTGTGAAGGTTCTACAGCTTCCTTGGCGATGGGGTATGAAGTATTTCTGGGATACCCTCCTCGATGCAGATTTAGAGAGTGATGCTCTTGGCTGGCAGTATATATCTGGCACTCTTCCTGATGGGAGAGAGTTTGATCGCATCGATCATCCACAGGTAAAGAGACGGGGTTCAGTTTTTCTAAGCAGTACGATTTCTCTGCTTGAACTTGTGAATGTCCTTATTCATGGGCATGGTTTGGGGTTATGTGTGATGGTTGTAGGAATCAGGCACAACCATCCTACTTTTAATGGTTATTGAGCTTAAAGCCATTCTGGTTAAGATATTTGCTAGACAAATTTTAAAACAAATGTTCTAATTCCATAATCTTGGTGCCATAAGTCTGACTATTTTTGGTACTTGTCATGGGTGTTCCTTCTTATCGTGCTTGGGCCGTGCACAACTCACGGCTGTTAATTGACCTTTAGCTACTAAGCTATTAGACATGCATCAACAGCAAAGCTATCTTAAAACTCCCAAAGGAGTTAATCGAGTTAGTTGTATTTTATCACACTTATCAATGGATTAGTGTTGTGCTTGACAGTTTAGTTATTGTGCTGTCAAATGTTTTCTTCATGTTTTGACCCCTGGACATGATCACCATTTACCACCTAGAAATCTTCATGGAAAAACTTGGAACATGGTTTACAGATTCTGTAATTATAGCACTCTCCATGTATATTTCATTGTTATCTTATAACCCATGGAAGTTTCTACATTTAGAGCATTAAAAATATGAAAAGCTTTGAAGATGCAATTGTACTGTCATAGCATGTCATCTGATGCGCTTTTCCTGGGATAAATTCCCGGTAAGATATATAATTCAGTTGCCATTTTTAACAGCTTGAAGGTTACAAATTTGACCCCAATGGAGAATACGTACGACGATGGCTTCCAGAACTTGCCCGTTTACCAACTGAATGGATACACCATCCATGGAATGCACCTGAATCTGTCCTCCAAGCCGCTGGAATTGAACTGGGATCAAATTATCCTCTCCCCATTGTAGGAATAGATGCAGCAAAGGCCAGGTTGGAAAGAGCACTTTCAGAAATGTGGCAACAAGAAACAGCTTCAAGAGCTGCAATTGAGAATGGGACAGAGGAAGGGCTTGGTGATTCTTTTGATTCAGCACCAACTGCCTTCCCTCAAGACATACAAATGGAGGAAAGCCATGAACCTATAAGAAACAATCCTCATACTACAAATAGGCGTTATGAGGATCAGATGGTCCCAAGCATGACCTCTTCTTTGCTGCGACTTGAAGTGGAAGAGACTTCTCTTGATTTCCGAAATTTGGCCCAAGATAGCAGAACAGAAGTACCAAGAAACGTAAATGTACGTCAAGAACCAGGAAGAGAAGCTTCAAATCAGGAAGTCACTCCAAATGTTCAGAGGCCCAACAATGTGCCACGTTTTAATATTATCAGGGATGTAGGAGATGCTGAAGACTCAACAGCAGAATCATCAAGCAGCAATAGGAGAGAGAGGGATGGAGTTGTAGTTCCAGTTTGGGCTCCGTCAACTTCTGGTTATTCAGAGCAGTACGTTAGTGATGAAAATAGAATTGGCAATAGTTCGTCTTACTTGCAGAGGCATTCACAAACTCATCAGATAATAAATTGGAGGCGATTACCTCAAACTGGGTAAAAACTATATTACAGATATGAGAATTCAAGAGACTATCCAATCCCTTTCTTGCACATGGTTTGGGGTTAAACTTCTTTTGCAACAGTAGTGGTATAGGGTACACTCTGACTTGTGATTAAAGGCTGATCATCTAAGGAAATCACATTTCACCCACAAATTTGGGCTATTAAAAAGACTGAACATTATGACCTTCCCCTTACTTGACTAGCTATGAAGTCTGAAAATGGGCAGTGCTGCTTCTATGAGCATGAGGAGTTGGATTATTGTTTTTCACATAATACTTTCTTTCTTGTTACAGGTAAAGTATATAATTCCGTGGCAACACCAGAAGATGGGTGGTTGATGACACGCGAAGCTCAATCCTCAGAGTTTGTGGATAGATAAAATCGGGGTCCCATGTATATAAGTTTCCACCACACTTTTTCTCACAGATGTAATATGATACATGGTTTGACCTTCAATACCTGCTACCGTTCTTCATCTGCTATGTCCATTTTCCTGTACTTGTACCATATAAGTAGCTTTGCTGTATAGCGACTGTGGAAGAGGAAGGTAACAGTAGGATATGTGGACCACTGATAAAGCTATGATTGTGCTTTTTATTTTTTATTTTTGGTTTCTTGATTAAGTGGATGATTCCTGGTCAGTCCTGCTTGCCCTTTTCTCTTGATTCTTTATTTTGTTTCTATTGCCCTGGTCCTTTCTGTTGCCCTCTGTTTGAGTTCAACTTCTTTGGGAAGTGGAATTCCACTTGTCCAATAAATTGGTGTAAAACAAGCCACTTCAATGTGAAGTTCACAATTACCAGTGAATCGTGTTGCAAAATGGCTTATCATCGAAAGCTAATATTAAGAAGAAAATTAAATGATTATGAATAATTATACATGCTAGGTGGAAGGGGAAAAACAGGAGCAGAGAAGTTAGAAAGGAAAATGGCTGGTAAAATTTTTCTGTGTGCTAAGATGAGATTGGACGGAGCCAAAGTATGCAAGGCGCAATGGAGGCACTTGCCATAGCTCATCCGTGGGAATGATTGTCTTGATTTTAGCAGACATCAACTGGATGTTTCATCAGAATAAGAGCTAATTTGTCTACGCTTCACCAAGTTACTACAGACGCTTGAGTGCAACTATGCTACTTTCCTTAGACTGTTCAGGCTTGGGCACACAAAGGATGTTGTACGCTAAAACTGCTGCTAGTGCTCCTATTGTAGGGACAACAATAAACACCCAGAGATTCTCAAAAACACTGGGACACTAATGAGGGTCCTAAGCTTCTTGCAAGATTCATTGAAGCTCTACTAATTGGCATGTAGCACATACAATTCGTGAAAAAAATACTTAATACCAAATATGTTGACGGTGTAGTAATCTACAATTTCAGAAAGCGCTAAATTTAGAGCTTTATACCCAACAATCATGAAGTTAACCAACAGGGTTTTGCCTATTGCGACTCCGCATAGGTCTTTACCCTGGTTTTCAGATAACATTGTTTGTTGCAGTTGTGCTCCAATAGATGCTGACTGTGCAGCAACTTAGTCAAGGCTTCACAGGTTAATTCCATATCCTAATTTTTTGGTTTTCAGGTTTTGTTTGTTCCATTTTTGTGCTGCATGTTATTAATCTCTGTTGCAGATTGTTAGTTGCAGCAAAATAGGGAAGTCAGCTATTAACTGCTTAGTGGGAAGCTAAATTGTTGCTTTTAATTATTGCTTGATGTATTTAAACAAGTATTTTGATTGAATAAAAATGTAAGACATTCCAGCCTATATTTTTCTCTTGTTTTCTTTACTGAGTTACAGTAAAATTTATTTGCTATTCTTTTTAATTCCAACAAATTAGCATCAGAGCACTATTAAGGGACTTGTGAGTGATCTGAGTGAAAGCCACACTGTGCTAAAATCTATGGATTCAAAAACTTCATTTACTGCCACTGCACCTTTAATGTTCAATAGTAAAAATTATCAAGCATAGGCAATAAGAATGGAAGTTTTTCTTGATGCAAATGATCTTTGGGAAGATGTTGAGGACGACTACGAGGTTCCTCCATTACCTAACAATCCAACTGTTGCACAAATCAAGAGTCACAAGGAAAAGAAGCAAAGGAAGTTGAAAGCTAAGGCATGTTTATTTGTTGTTGTCTCAGCATCAATCTTTACCAAAATTATGACCATGAAATCAGCTAAAGCAATCTATGATTTTCTCAAGGAAGAGTAAAATGGCAATGAGATAATTAGAGGGAGTTTGAGATGCAAAGAATGAAGGGGTCAGAGACGATCCAAGACTACTTTTGACAGACTTTTGAGCATCGTCAATATGGTAAGGTTGCTTGGTATTGAACTTTCTAATTCTAGCATAATTCATAAAGTTCTTGTAATAGTTCCTGAAAATTTTGAGGCCTCAATTTCCTCATTGGAGAATACTAAAGATTTGTAAAGTATTGCCTTGGCAGAATTGTTAACTGCTTTGCAGGCTCAAGAGCAAAGGAGGCTCATGAGGCAAGAAGGTTCAATAAAAGGAGCTTTGTAAGCTAAACTTCAAATTAATCATAGCAGCAAAGGAAAGAAAATAAGAGGAAAAAAGAAGAATGTTGATGATGGTGCTGCTAATGATAATAGCACTAGAAGCAAAAAGGATTACCCCTCTTGTTAGCATTTTGGTAAGAAAGGTCATCCTCCTATAATGTTGGAGAAGACCAAATGTGAGATGCAACAAATGTAATTGCATAGGTCATCATCAGAAAATTTGTAAGAGCAATATTCCTCAAAAGAATAAAGCTCAATTGGTAGACCAATAAGAGGAGGAGCAATTATTTGCAGTCAGATGTTTTGTGGGCTATAGTTCAAGTGAAACTTAGCTCATTGATAGTGGTTGCACCAACTACATGACCTATGATCAACACTTATTTAAGAAGCTTGATAAATCTGAAGTGTCAAAGGTTAGAATTGGCAAAAGGACGTGTATAGCTATCCAAGGAAAAGGCATCGTATCTTTTGAATTCGGAGGGAAAAGGCATAGTACCATGTTGCAGTATTAAATTCGTAGGGAAAAGGACTTGTTTAAGGCTTGCCTCAGTTGGAATCTAAATTACCATGCTGCAAAGTTTGTCATATGGCAAACAAACAAGACTTTCTTCTAAACAATCTTCTCTGAGAGCAACTGAGAGGCTGCATCTAATTTACACGAATTTGGCTGGACCTCAAAGGACTCCTTCACTTAAAGGGAGTAAATATTATATAGGATTTATTGATTATTTCACCAGAATGTGTTGGATCTATTTTCTCAAGTTTAAGTCAGAAGTTGCAGGAGTTTTTTTGGAGGTTTAAGCAATGGATTGAGAATCAAAGTGGTTGCAAAATTCAAGTTATGAGGTCTAACAATGAAAAAGAGTACACTTCAGAAAAATTCAACCTATTTTGTGAGGAGGTAGTTATTGAGCACCAACTTACAGCTTCATACAGCCTATAACAAAATGGAGTTAGTAAAAGAAAGAACAGGACAATCGTGGAGATGGTCAGATGTATGCTCCATGAGAAGGAGTTACCTAAGGAATATTGGGCACAAGTTGCAAATACATCAGTATTGTTCCTAAATAGACTCCCACTAAAGCAATAGGTGGAAAAACTCCATATGAGGCCTGATATGGATTTAGGCCTTCATTGAAAAATCTTAAAAGTGTTTGGTTGCTTGTGTTTCACCTATATGGCACAAATTAAGAGGGACAAGTTAAACAAGAAGGCTGAACTTGGCATCTTAGCACAAATTCAAAGGTTTACAATGTTTTCTAGCCTAAAAATAGGGAAATTATGATAAGCAAGAATGTGTGTTTCATTGAAAATGAAAAGTGGAGATGGGATGATACAAAGAAAAATCATATCAGTAACTTGCAAGATGAACAAGAATCTATGGATGAACTTCCTATAAGAGGAACCAGATTGCTTTTTGAAATTTACCAAAGATGCAATATAGTAATTCTTGAGCCTGCGGGTTTTGGGGAAGCTCAAAAAGATCCCAAATGGAGGGCTGCAATGCAGGAGGAGCTCAGAATGATAGAAAAGAATCAGACTTGGGAGTTTGTGGAGAAACCTGAGAACACGAAGGTGATTGGTGTCAAGTGGGTGTTTAGAACAAAGCTAAATGTAGACGACTCAATTAACAAATTCAAAGCAAGGCTTGTGGTGAAAGGGTATGCTCAAATTTTTAGTGTTGATTTTTTTGATACATTTGCTCTTGTAGCAAAGTTGGATATAATCATATTGTTGCTAGCTATACTAACACAATATGGATCGAAAATCTTAAGTCAACATTTCTGAATGGAGTTCTAGAACAAGAAATTTATGTTGAAAAACTTGAAGGTTTTGCTGTAAAAGGAAAAGAAAATAAGGTTTATTTGCTCAAGAAGGCCTTCTTGGTCTTAAGCAAGCACCAATAATATAGTATAATTAATGAGCACTTACTTGGTTTGGGTTTTGTGAAAAGCCAAAGTGAATTCACACTTTATATTAGTCATTATAAAACTAACATTGTGATAGTTTCTCTATATGTGGATGATCTTTTAGTGACAAAAAGTAACGCAGGACTTATTGAAAAATTTGAGGGGGGAGATGATGAAGGCCTTTGAAATGACATACCTTAGTGAGATGACTTATTTCCTTAACATGGAGATCAAATAAAAGCAACAGGGTGTGTTCACTTGTAAATGGAAATATGCCAAGGAAACTCTAAAAAAGTTTCAAATGGAGGATCGCAAATCAATGAGCACTCCAATGAACCAAAAAGAGAAGCTCACCAAAGAAGATAGAGTTGAGAAAGTGGAAGAAGGTGTTTACAGAAGTCTCATAAGATGCTTGAAGTTTCTCATAACAACCAGACCTGATATTCTATATGTTGTGAGTGTTTTATCAAGGTTTGTGCATTGTGCCAATGAAGTGCATTTCAAAGCAGTCAAAAGAGTTCTGAGATATGTCAAAAGAACTCTTGATTATGGAGTTTTATTTTGCTACTATCAGAATCCTGTTTTCCTTGAGAAGATAAAACATTTCAACATCAAAATATATTTTTCAAGGGAGGTTCATAAAAATGAAAGTGTGATTGTTGTATTTCAACGTTGATGATCAAATTACCGATATTTTCACCAAATCACTTTTTGTTAGCAATTAAATTTGAGAATTTGAGAAAGAAACTTGGAGTTTGTAGCTACTGAAGAAGGAGGAGTGTTGCAGTTGTGCTCCAGTAGCTGCTAACTGTGCAGGGACTTAGTAAAGGCTTCACATGTTAATTCCATGTCCTAATTTTCTGGTTTTCAGTTTCTGTTTGTTCTATTTTTTTGCTGCATGTTAATATCTGCTGCACGTTAATATCTATTGCACATTGTTAGCTGCAGCAAAATAGGAAAGTCAGTTATTAGTTGCTCAGTGGGAAGCTAGATTGTTGCTTTTTAGTTATTGCTTGATATATTTAAACAAGTATTTTGATTCAATAAAGATGTAAGACATTCTAGCCTATATTTTTCTCTTGTGTTCTCTGCTGAGTTACAGTAAAATTCATTTGTTGTTAGTTTTAATTCCAACAGTATTGATAGTGAGATTTTATGGAAGACACGAGCTTATTAAGATTTAATTACTTATGTTAGTTACTAGGTAGGACATACAGCTCTATGGTCTGTTGCGAATGCCAATATTATTGTAGTCATCAAGTTAAAAGTAATTATGAATTCCCAAGTGATGGCTTCAGGATCAGAGGTGGATTTCGAGTACTGGGTCGTTGTTGCTTGAATATGTTCTTGGTCATGAAACAGAAACTTGAGAGTGAGTGATGCAAGTGTGGCTCCTAACAATTGAGCCAAGATGCAGAGAGGGGCCTAGAAACACAAAAACAATGTGATTCAGCTAAGATTTCTCTGTTGTTTCATGTTCTAGACCCAAGTATATATGCAAATGATCTGCAGGTAAAGCAACTTTAAATAAGTGATTCTCACAATTTTCCAAGAAAAATTTTTGGCAGCACCGAGGCCTATGGAAACTGAAGGATTAAAATGTGCACAAGAGAAAGGCATATACTAACACCATCAATATTACACCCCACAAAATTGCTATGCCAACTATGGATTGGTCTTTGAGCATTGTTCGTAAGAGCAGCCCCACTACCAATATCTAATTGATTGCAAACTACCACCATACAAGTGAAAATGGAAACATTTGATAACATATAACAGAAAACTGAATGTGGTCATTCACCTAAATCGTGCTTTGAACAAACTAAACCGGCCAATTTCGGTTTCTGGTGGAAATCTTAGGGCGATATCTTGGATTCGAGTTGATATACTTGATAGCCCTGTACGAAGCCTGCAACACGAAAATCTCATTTCATTATTGGATGTCTATTTCAGTTTGAGCTGTTTAGTCCCTTTCTGTATCTTTTGTTCCATAAGAAAGCAAAAGACATGCATAATTCGATGCAGAGAAACGCCGTTCATATTTGATCGGAAGACTTCATCGCTTTTTAATAATAGAAATTTATTATTAATGCGTGAAACATGCTTGTGCAATATAAGATTCCATCGATGACGATGAGAATATCCTTTTGTATTTTGAATGACAACATATTCCCATGAAACATGCTTGTCCTTAACATGTTTTTGTCGTCATTAACCTGAGAATTAAGCACCAACACTTACACAGTTTAATCCAATAATCTTGTAATTAAGTTCTGGTTCTGCCAGGTTTTGGCTGAACGGTGCGTTGCCGTTGAGATCCATAAGTCTTCTACCTTCTGTGATGAATCCGACGTGAAGATACCTGCAAAACAAGGAAGACACGTCGGGGGTTACGTCCCGATTGGCCCCTCCGACGCTCAAGTCAGTCTTTTGGAGAAGGTGGGATTGCTGTAAAAGCC
Organism: Erythroxylum carthagenense; assembly: GCA_026413575.1. Lineage (NCBI taxonomy): Eukaryota > Viridiplantae > Streptophyta > Magnoliopsida > Malpighiales > Erythroxylaceae > Erythroxylum > Erythroxylum carthagenense. Next base: position 17,643,725 of record JANZLD010000006.1, on the reverse strand, counting down.
AGAGAACTAGGTTTTCGATTAC
>JANZLD010000006.1:17585138-17596884 GCA_026413575.1 Erythroxylum carthagenense | reverse complement strand
GTGTTTAATTCGTGTGTATGATTTCGCGTATGAACTGCATGTGTGAATGATTCGAATGATTGTGCAAGTATGATATGAGTGCGTTTATAAATTGCATGTGCGAATCGATATGTTGTGTGAATGTTGGGATCGGGTCCGACGGTTCGGGTCGCCGTTGGGGCGCAATCCGAGGGGCCGCCTCGGGATTAGGGTTCCGGGGCCCGGGCCCAACACACTGGTTCTCTGGTCCAACCAGCCAGTTCAGTTCGATTTTCAAAACACTACTGTGTATGGTTAGATTGTAAACAAATTCAATGAATGACAATGATTCTTCCCATGTTTTCAAGTTTCTTTTAACTATAGCACGCAACAAAGAACCTAGAGTTCTATTTATCACTTCAGTTTGACTGTCTATTTATGGATGACAAGTAGTAAAAAACAAAAGTTTTGTTCCTAACTTACCCCACAAAGTCTTCCAAAAATAACTCAAAAATTTTGCGTCAAGAGTAAACAATTTCAAAAAAGAACAATTCAGCAATGTATGATGCATCGTTGGTTCGATGACATGCAATGAAATATGCCATTTTGGAGAACCTATCAACAACTACAAAAAATGAATCATGACCTTTCCTAGACCTAGGTAAACCTAAAACAAAGTCTATGGAAATGTTTACCCATGGTTCCCTAGGTATAGGTATTAGTTTATATAATCTATGGGGTTGAACTCTCGATTTAGCTTACCTACACTCCATACATCTCCCACACACTCTTTCTAAATTTGTCCTCATGTGTGGCCATAAGAAGTGTTCATTCAAAATGTCAAGTTTCTTTTTAATTCCAAATTGACCCATTAAACCTCCTCCATGTGATTCTTTAACTAATAACTCTCTCAAGGAACGTTAAGGAATGCATACTATTCTATCTAAACAAATGCCCTTCATGCCTAAAGAACTTCCCAAATGCAGATTTCTCACATGCATTAAACACATTACCAAAATTATGATCATCATTATATAGATCCTTAATATGTTCAAATCCTAATAATCTAACACTTAATGTCCTTAACAAAGCATATCTCCTAGATAATGCATCTATTATAATGTTCTGCTTTCCCTATTTATACTTGATCACATATGGAAATGTCTCTATGAATTATTCCTACATTTCATGCCTTTTTCTAAGTTTGTGTTGGCCCTTTATGTATTTCAATGATTCATGATCAGTATAGATAACAAACTCTTTCGGCAACAAATAGTGCTGCCAAGTTTTTAATGCCCTAACCAATGCATACATTTCCTTATCATAAGTGGGTAGTTTAAGGCTGCCCCACTAAATTTCTCACTAAAATATGCAATTGGTTTTCTATCCTGCATTAAGATGGACCCTATTCGAACCCCACTCGCATCACACTCAATTTCAAAAGTATTGGCAAAGTTAGGTAAAGCTAAGATAGGTGTTGTGTTAAGTTTCTCCTTCAACAAGTTAAATGCCCTCTCTTACTCTTCCCACCACTTAAATCCTACACTCTTTTTAACAATCTCATTGAATGGTGCAACAACGAAGCTAAAATCATTCACAAACTGTCGATAGAAACTAGTCAACCCATCCAAACTCCTAGCATCACTAATTGTCCTAGGGGTAGGCCATTCCTTAATTGCCAATACTTTTCTTCAACCAATTGTACACCCTTTGCACTCACCACATAACCCAAAAACATAACCTGTTTAGTGCAAAAAGAGCATTTTTAAAAAATTAACATACAATTTCTCTTCTCTAAGCACATACAACACTTTATCCAAATGTTTTACATACTCATCAAGTGATTTGCTATAGATCAAAATATCATCAAAGTAAACAACGACAAATTTTCTAAGAAATTCATATAATACATAATTCATAAGCCTCATAAAAGTGATGGGTGCATTTGTTAAACCAAAAGGAATTACCAATCATTCATATAGTCCATATTTAGTTTTAAATGTTGTCTTCCATTCATCTCCTTCTCTAATCCTAATTTGATGGTAACCAGATTTCAGTTCAAATTTGGAAAACAAACATGCACTATACAATCATCAAGCAAATCATCTAACTTATGGATAGGATAACGATACTTTACAGTGATTTTGTTGATGGCGCGATAGTCCACACACATAGGCCATGATCCATCTTTCTTTGGCATTAATAGGATTGGAACTAAACACGAACTGAGGTTCTCACGTACATAGACTTTTTCTACCAATTTCTCCACTTGCCTCTGAATTTCTTTAGTCTCCTTTGGGTTTGTTCTATAAGTTAGTCGGTTCGACAGTATAAGATCAATTTGATGCTCTATTCCATGTTTAAGTGGTAATCTGATCGGTATATCTTCTTGTAATAGATCATTATAAGCCTATAAAATAGAAATAATAACACTTGGAAAATCATGGTTAGTAAGGTACTCATGGGATAAATAAGCTTCTTTTTAGAGAAAAAGTAGCATCTAGCGCTTAGCTAAGAATGCATTTGTCACATCCCCCACTCTCACAACCATGCTCATGCCTTTCCCCTCGTGTTTTTCTCTTAAAGAAGTGTTTCCCAATGTGTTTAATGTTTCCCTAGATGTTTGCACTTGTTTATTACCACTCTTTTCACTCAAGCTCACTTGTTCTCTATTATGAATTTTCAATTGATCTTCATAAACTTGCTTTAATGAAAGAGGAGCAAGAGTGTATTTCATGCCATGCATGGTGAATGAATAATGATTCTTGTACCCATCATGAATTGCTTGTCGATCAAACTGCCATGAAAGCCTTAACAATATATGTCCAGCTTGCATAGGCACCACATCATATAAAACCTCATCCTTATACCTCCCAATCTTGAATGCAATTAATACTTGCCGAGATACCTTCACCTTGCCTGATTCGTTAAGCCACTGTAGATTGTAAGGCATAAGGAGTTTAATAGTTGTTAAGCCCAAGTTTTGAATCAATTCAACACTTGCCACATTCGTACAACTCCCTCCACTAATCATAAGGTTACAAATTTGATCATTCATAGCACATCTTGTATAGAACATATTCTCTCTTTGTTGGTTCACTACATCATCATCTTCTCTAATCTGAATGCTTAAGGCCCTTCTAGTTACTAATGATTTCCCCTCCATCGGTTGCTCTATCTCAGCCTCATCTTCACTTTGGTCAATATCTTCTAATTCAGGCATGTTTGCATATCCCTCTTCTTCACTTTTAGACACATACTCCCCATTCCAAATTGTCATTAACCTTTTGTTTGGACATTGAGATGCAATGTGACCTCTTCTTTTACAACAAAAACACTTGATATCTCTACTCCTTAAATTTGAAGAGGTTTCAACCTTGCCCGTTTCTCCTTGTGTTGTTTTAGGCTAAGGTGTTTCAAACTTGCTATTTGGAGCTGTATCTTCCTTTTTACTCCACTGTTTACTCCAAGAGGTAGTTCCTACACTAGAACACTTACATGGTTAGTATGCTTCTTTTTAAGTTGTCTTTCAACTTTCATAGCCATGTGTACAACATCTTTTAACTCCATATAACAATGTAGTTCCACTACATTGACAATTTTAGTTTTGAGACCATAAACAAACCAAGCTATCGTGGCTGCTCTGTCTTCTTCTATGTTTGCTTGTGCCATTGCCACCTCCATTTCCTTGTAGCATTCCTCCACGATTTTGTTTCCTTGGGTCAGATTCTATGGTCTTTGGAAAAGCTCTCTATAATATGAGCTTGGTACAAACCTCCTCCGCATTATGGTTTTCATCTCCTCCAAAGAGCTAATTAGTGGTTCTCAGTTTCTCCTATTAGACACAATCTATTGATACCACCAAGTAACCGCTTAAACAATAAACTCAAAGGCTACCAATTTAACCTTCTTCTCATCAGAAAATCATGGCTCTCAAACACTAACTCAACCTTCTATTCCCACTCTAGATATACATCCAGATCCATCTTTCCAACAAAAGTAGGTATCTTCATCTTAATATTACCGATGTTACTATCCACTCTAGCCTCTACTCCCCTCTCATTACCATACCCAATTCTTCCTCCAAAGTATCTACCTATTCTCCCCCTACCTCGACCACCTCTATTCCCTCTATAATTCCCAACCTCTTCAAAGGTACTAAGTTGGTTGTCATCATCCTCAAAATCATAATTGGTGTTTAGAGGTTCAGGTGTCCTCTCCCCTGGATTGGATTAAGAATTAACATTCAAAGACATTTATTCCAATCTCTCCCTTATGTTCTCCATCTCCCTAAACATGCTCTCAAATGTTTGTTGTTATGACTTTACTACCAATGGATTAATCTCCCACTCTCCACCTTCAGCCATCTCTTTATCCTTACTAGAAGATGATGAATTTCTATTGTTAGACATGATTTAGAGCCTACAAGAAAACGTTAGTACAAAATAGTCTCTCCCTCACATGTTTGCTATCTAAATCACTCACAACTCACCTCTTAGTATCCTTACTCTAGGAGTTCTTTGTAGATTAAACTTTTCTTCTAAAAAGAGCAAGTTCTAACCTTTACCCTTTTAATTACCAATCCCAAGAGGCAAATTGATGTAAGGAAAATAAGAAAGCCTAATAAAGAGCAAAAGAAAAACAAAGTCAGCAAGTTGAATTTTTAGGGACTCTAGGAACCCCCATAACTTTGATCACAATAACCAGAATGTGACTTATGTGTTCTATCAAAGAAAGAATTTAAGTGATGTTTTTAGGGAAACAATGGATGCAATTGACCTATTTAGATCATAAAAGAATGCAAGAAACGTGTTTGGATTGGAAAAAGAAGTAATTTATGTGTCCATGAAGGAATAACACAGATTTGAGTGAGTTTGAACAAGTTTAGAATTTATTTTGTTGACACTATCAAGAACTCTAACCAGATCTGTTTCTTTTCTATCTCTTTTATCTTCTTTTCTTTTTCTTTTTTTTTGGATTTTTTTGTCACTCTTTTTTTTTTAAAATTTTGAACAACAAGAAACTTAAAGAGAACTACAATCAAGAACAAGATTCAAAGTAAGAATTGCAGGATTCAAAAGATTCATCAAGAACTCAAAAGATCAAGCCAAACTCAATTATTTGAATGCACAAGTCTAGAATCATCAAAGATCAAGATGACAAAGATCAAATTTATCCAACACAAGAACTAAAAGAAACGGACAAAAAACACAAGAAAAAATGGAATAATAAAAACAAGAAGGAAAACTCAAAGACTCAAGCAAACAGATTCAAGATTCCAAAAGGATTCAAGAAAACTTAAGAACTTTTAAAAGACACGAAATTGAACGGAAAGAAAGGACACTAATTAATTCAAACCTTGCCAATAAAGATGGCTCTGATACCAAAAACTGTTAGGCTATTCACCTCAGATTGTATGAAGCACAAATAACGAATCCAGGATCTAAGGAACATAATATTGTGTAAGAATGACAAAGACAACTCAGAAGGTCTTTCTGCCACACCTACAAAATTTAGAAAGGATTGGGGGTGATAAGGAATGGGTTTGATCTTCATAAGCACTTGCTTGAATGACAAACCAAGTCTCCAAAGAACACCAAGGAAGGATTTGTCTAAAGTAATGCAAAAGAATAGTCAATTTGTTTTTCGAATATTGAATGAATGAAGTTTGCCTACAATACATGTAATAAAGAGTATTTAAACTATCCCTAACGACCTGGATGACTTTCATAAGGGTAGGAATTAGGTTTTCACCCATTCCAATCTAAAAGAACAAACTTCCTAACAAATAAGCTTAAAACAAGTTGATTAGGCCTAAGCAAACCCAAAAACGTAACTTGGCTTATTTAAGGCTGGAATCCACTTATTTAAGTCCTAAATAGTATAAATGAAAGTTCTAAATAAATAAAATAAGAAGTCCAAGCAATTGGCCCAAAGATGCTCAAAATAACCTAATTATAACAAATGAGTTTTTTTGAGTTGTGCATCAGGTCCATCCTTCTTTAATAAGTCCAGCACATTCCTCCAAGACTTGAATCATCATTATAAACCTTAGTGACATGTTCCCAAGTGTTTTAGCTTCTTCTCTTACGTATAGATCCACCATCAGATTGTGAAGAGCCTCTTTAGCACACTTAGACTGCAACCTTTGCATTAGACCTTTAAGATTCTCCAATGGATATTTTTCCCTAATATCACTTTGTTGAGCTTGTTTATGTGTTTCTCCTTACTGCCCAAGCTCTCCAACACGTCCATATCCACATCCACGTCCACGTCCACGTCCACGTCCACGTCCACATCCACGCCCACATCCTAATCCTTTTGTCTTGCCTGAAGCCACTTGTGATGCTTGATCTTCATCACTAAAATTACACTCTATTAAGTTAGAACCATTTATTTCTCAATTGGATAACAAGTATCCCTACCAAGCTAACACCCCTTTGAATCTACTAAAATCTATTAAATTATATGAAAATGTTTTACCCTAAAACTAGAGATAACATCTATTTGTGGCGCTTCATTTAACCTCTTCTTTATAAGTTATGGTCTACTCATAAGCAGGTTCACTTGAGGCGTCTACAAGTGAATTTTGGGTCAGATTAGTCACTAACATAATCAAAGATAACTTACAAAAATGTATCTCAATTCATAAATCAAGTCAATTCAATCAATACAAGAATAAATACTAGTTTCTCTATCTAAACACAAAATATTCATCCATTAATTATGTTTAAAACAACAAAAACAATAAATAAAACCAAATAAATATTTATATATAAAAATTAGGATGACGTCGATAGTTTAATATTCTAAGATTAGAGATGGAAAATTTTGGCTTGACTTAACTTGACCTAATCCAAAGTCAACAGGCCAAGTCTGATTTGATTGAGCTTTAGATCGAGCTCGAGCTTGGTGGCCAACCTAAGGCCTACCTTGAACATTAAAAAAACTTTATAAAATAATGTGCTTCAAGCTAGGTTTGGGCCTAGGTATTGGGCTAAACCCATCCTAAAATGACTTCATTTTAGGTGGTTTGAGTAGGTTTAAGCTTGGACTCTATCCATGTGACTTAACTCTAACTGAAAGACCTAACTTAGCTGATCTCATTGTCATTCCTAGTTGAAATGAATATAAATCTTAATTTTATAACGAAAAACATTTTTATAGTGACCTAATAAAGTATTGTGTACTCCCTAATGGCCAAACTAACTTTTAGAAAGAAAAAATTATGCAAAGTCTCTAAAACTCTTCCATACATTTTAATGTATTTAGACATAATTAGGCCACCTAGGTGGTGGATCTTCCTATTTTCTTTAGTGGAGAGACATGATCTCTAGTACATCTATACTCTAGACTGTGAATCTTTAAATTTCTCTCATAACTTAAATATGATCTAAGACACAATCATGGTTCACGTTGTGTTACTCTTTGGAATTTCTTCAAGGCTATATGATCTCTCCTCTGTTCATGCCTCTTTCTTCATTTGATCAATATTAGAAATAGAATAATACGTTGGCATTGACTAGATTGTGCTCCTTTATGAATTGTGATTTTTTCTATGTTATTGCTTAGAATAACCTCTAATTCTTGGTAAATCTTATCTCGAGGTTAAATAAGTACAATTACCTAAAAAATATCCAAAGTTAAGTAAAATAAGGTAATTTGACAAAAAAAATCTAGCAAAAAACTTAAGAAAATCTATGCATATTTCATGCACATTAACCGATATCTTAAAGAAAAAAGAACATGATGTCATTTTGTTGCAAATTTCTTACCATGCAAACTATTGGATTCATTCTTCCTTATAAAAACTCAAATCGTTAAATGTCTTATATTTGTTATTCTTAATGTATCATAGTATGGATTTATTATGAAAAGGTCTTATACCATATATCCTTAATGTAATTCAATAGATTTTTAACATATTTTTTGTGTGAAAATTATTCAACTCATGCAACTAATTTTTAAAATCTTAAATAAAAATTGTTCTTTTCTTTAGCACGATTTTGAAGTTGCTCTTTCAAATTATTTTCTTTCCATTTAATCCTTTAATTAATATAAATGTGTCTAACACATCCTATTTATATCCTATGATTTTACATGATATTTAAAAACTTTCTCCATCTAAAAGTTAGAATGAGTACTTGTAGGCATGCAAAAAACTTATCTTTGATATAACATATATCAATATAATCATTCGAATTTAGTAGGTTATAGTAAATAGAAAAAGTAAAATGTTTGCATCATATTTTTGCCAAATCTTAAAACCTACATATATATAATCATTCGAATTCAGTAGGTTATAGTAAATGGCAATAGTAACATGTTTGCGACTTCATCCATCAATTCCATGCAATCAAATAAGTAATTAAAGCTTTTTTGAATTCTCTTACAACTTGACCATTATATTAGGAGAAAATTTAAGTTTTCATTTTATTGCATATTTTTCATGAATGCATTGTGTTCATTTATGTTTTAATATGCTAAATATTAGTTTAACTCTTACTTCTTTAATTAAATTGTTAAAGGTATCATATATGATGTCGATGCAGTCATACTTCAGATTTACTCTAAAGAAGACCATGCAACATATCTCCTTAGGACTAATAAGTTTTCAACCCATCTGTTGTGAAGTTCATACAACATATGCAACTAATCTTAGAAATCTAAAAAGGGAATAATTTAAAAATTATATTCTTGAATTATCTTTTCTCCATCTAATTCTTTAATTAGCATACCATACAGTCTCTACTCTATCTCATAATTTTACATGATAATTAGAATCTTTGTCTATTTAAAGGCTAGTGGATATTTTTGTAAGCTTAAAAAAAATTACTCTTTTTATAATACATAAAAATATAACTAGTTGGATTTAATCAGTTATGGTAGATGACAACAATAATATATGCACATTGCTCTCTTAGTGGTGGGAATCTCCCCGACTGCCTCCCACCTCTGAAAGATTAAGTCCTAAGTCGCGATATTGTGATTCACCTAATAGACCTTCAAATGTGATTGGTCAAAAAGTGGACACACATTGGGTTTACTAATACTAATTAGTTGGAGCTTATCACTTGATTATGATTTGTCAGCTTGCTAAATAACATTCTCGAAGCCTTATGAATTAGGTTGTGATAGGGCTAAATTAGAAATATGGGATTGCCTTCAATTTTTAGACAACTTTAGTGCTTAAGAATCTTTCATGTGATACTGAAAACAAAAGAGTTGGATCCATTTTGAGATGATTAACGTTAAAATGGTCTTCTTAGTCTATTAATCCTTCTTTGCCTAGTTTTAAATTTTAACTTTATTGTATGTAATACACTCTTATATAAAAAGATCTGAGTGATCATATTTTATATATTCATAATTTATTAATAAAATATTAAGGCTACAGATGTATTTTACCCCTTAACATTTCAGCCAAAATTTAAGTTAAACTCTAATGTTTAGTAATGTACAAAAAAATCCTAACATTTGAAAAAAAAGTTTAAAATGACTTTCTAATGGAAACATTAGAAATAAATGTTTAAAATGACTTTCCAATTTAGGATTTGGACCAAAAAATTTAACTCCAAATTTTTTTTGGAATTTAATTTAACTCCAAATTACTTTTCTCAAAAGCTTTGAAACCTTAAATCCCTAAAATTTATTACAACTCGCCTCTCCCCTCTTACCTAAAACAATCGTTGAGTTTATCTGGGAGGTTTCAAGGATCGAAGATGGTACAAAGCTTGAAAATTATCTAAAGAGATTGGAGGAAGAGATGAGATATACCAATGCTTTTAAACTTGAACTCCCTTTTAGCTTGTTTCTTTTGATCAATAATTTATGGCAACTTTTCTCTTCTTTTTTGTTTATTTTTAGTTCCTAAATAAGAGTTTTTTTTTTAATTTTCCTTATGGTTTTAGTAGCTATTGTGAGATTAAAGGAGGAGGCAATACATACAAGGAAGCAAATGATAAATTTGCGGATATGAAGCCTCTAAGTCTGGGAAGGAAATGTGACAAAGATGAGAAAGTGAAGTTAGAGGATGATGTAACTGATAAGAGGATGTGGATAAGTTTTGTTCAACTTTGGAATAGCAATGATATTAGCTTTGATTGTCAAAAATAAAGCTTTGGAATAGTAATGATATTATCTTTAATGTCAAAAATAAAATGGAAAATCTAAATTAAGATCGGTAAATATTCAATTCGTACAAAATTTTATAATACTCAAATTTTCTTGAAAAATTAAAATTGGACTTTTTGGGTAGGAGCAAGAAGGAAGATAATCAATCTCGGAGAACCAGTTTGGCTTCAAGCTAGGAAGGTCCATGAAAAAAACTTTACATCTCTTTAGAAGATTAATGGAATATTACAGGAAAATACAAAGAAATTTGTACATAGTTTTTATTAATTTAGAGAAAGCATATGATATGGTTCCTACGAAAATCATGTGGAGGTGCTTAGAGGTTAAGGGAGTTTCTATGACCTATATACGGGCGATTATAGATATGTATAAAGGGGCAATAACTAGAGTAAGAATGATAAGAGAAGATACTAAAAAAAAATTATTAGTATTGGGCTACGCCATGGTTATACATTGAGCCCCTTTTTGGTTCATACTAGTGATGAATGAGCTCACCAAGAATATTCAAAGAGATGTGCCTTGGTATATGTTATTTGTTGATGATATTGTCTTAGTGGATGAGATAAGAGAGAGTGTAAATGTCAAACTAGAATGTTGAAGGGATACATTAGAGTCGAAGGGCATTAAAGTGAGCATGATTAAAATCGAGTACTTAGAATATAACTTTTTGGGCCATAGGAAGGCTATCAATGTGGAGGTAAAGATTAGATCAAAAGTTATACCACGAAAAGAGTGTTTTAAGTACCTAAAATCTATCATCCAAAGTAATGGAGAGATTGATAAAGATATAGTTAATTATATTTGATCACGATGGCTTAAATGGAGAGTTGTATCAAGACTTTTATATGACATCAAATAAGTGTATAGTAATAGGCTTATGGTAATAGGATGATGATGCTCCGTTGGATGTGTAACCTTATCAGAAGAGATAATGTCGAGAATATAATAGTAAGAGAAAAATTAAAGATGTCTGGTATTAATCAAAACATAAGATAAACAAGACTTACGTGATTCAGACATGTTAAAAGGAGACACCTTAATGATCCAGTAAGAAGATGTGAGAAAATAGTATTTAAAGGTTGTAAGAGAAAAAAAGGAAGGCCTAAGAGGTTGAAGTGATCAAGAATGATATGACTCTAATAAAACTTACCAAGAATATGACATGTAATAGACAACTTTGGCATACTAAGATACGAATAAAGGATCTCTCTTAGAGATGCCATTCTTGTTCTGTTAGGTATTTTAGACTTTCTGCTTTGAGTTTTATTTTAATACGTATTACTTACCTCCTAGTTAGTTAGATTAGTTAGTTTCTTACTTGGCTTAATTACTTTCTTGACATGATTAGCTTGAGTTACTTTTGTAATTTTATTTTTCTAGTTTGTGTATGTATTTAATTATTTTATCTTTTATTGTTAATTTTTACCATGTTCTATACGTACAGTATTTTGTATTGGATTACTTATTTGTATATTTTTTATATGTATTTAGTTATATTTTATAGTATTTTTATGTTGCATTTTATATGGGTTTATCATAAACAACTTCTCTATTAAGTAGGAAAAGGTTGTGTACTACTAAATCTCTCCTGACCTCACATTTTAATGAGACTCTCATTTAGAGTTGTTATTGTTGTTGTTGTTATTGTGTAATT
>JANZLD010000006.1:17563705-17585038 GCA_026413575.1 Erythroxylum carthagenense | reverse complement strand
GTGTAATTCAGTTTTATAACTACATAAAAGTTTAAGGTCATTCACACTTGTTCTTGAATTTGAAAATTTGGTGTGGAGAGAGAGAGAAGAATGAGAGTTGTGATAAAATTTAAAAATTTAAAATATTAATTAGAGATAATTTTTTGTAACTTATGTCAACTTATGATATGATTAAAGTAAAATTTTAAATTAAAAATAATTATTTATATAAATGTAATTAACATAATCATAATTATATTCTTTATAATTATAGGACTATTTTAAATATTTTTTAAAAGTTTAAGTTTTAAAATTTGTCTAAAATATTAAAGAAAAACATTTACCTTCGAACAAAAGGTGTTAAATGAATTTTGGTAAAGATATAAGAATCATCTTGAACCTTTTTTCCTTATATTTGTCATCCTTCTTTGGTTGTTAAAATTCTTTCATTTTCTTTTCATGACCAAGATTCGAAATTAGATGTTATAATTTAAGATTCAAATTAAATGTAGAATTTCCTAATTCATTTAATCTAAAATCAATTTACAGATTTAAGTAGATAAACGAAAGTGTGAACTAGAATTGAAAAGGTGAGCATTCTTGTTGTCATATCCCTAATGCACCGAAGGATTTGAGTGTTAGGAAATTATGACGAGATCCGATCCTAACCTTAGCAATAAAATCATAAAACTTCTTTGTATTTTAATTTCCTGAAAATTAAGATCATTTTAATTCTATAAAATGGTTAACACATAAATCATAATAAAGTATGAATCTTAATTTATATCTTATTCCAAAACTTGAACATATTCTTGCAGTATCTCTCGAATCATTTATGAAATTAATCCATCTCAATCACTGTAGTCGTACAAATGTCTGACCTCTAACGATATTTACAAAACAGGCTGAGAGAACTCTGAAACTCATGCAAAGAAGATTAAGCAAGAAGTGCTAGCTCCATTAGAACTTAAGCCTATTTATAATAAGTTTTGGACATTCTAGTAATTTAATTAAAATTAAATTCTAATTTTAATTAAACTTTAATTAAAAACAAATAATTCTAATTAAATATCAATTATGTTCAAATAAGGTCTAATATTTAATATTGATCCTTCTTTATTAAATATCTCATACTTAATAATAAAGTTTCTCAAACTTTACAATCAAACGTAACTTGATTAAAATATTTTTGCTTTCTTGAGCTCATTCTTTATGTAAGACTCATTAAGTTCATAAATATATTGACAATTATTATAAATTCATAATTAGAATAAGATAAATTAAAACTCCTTTTAACTATCCAATTAAATAATTTATAATCATAGATCAAGATTGACGTCTATTATTGCATCATAACTACCCAAATATTTAAAAATGTCAAAATGATTTTGACTAACCTTTATGTGTATGATTTTTTTATATAATTCAGTTGTTTTATCATACGATGTTTTGATTAGACATAAAGCATAAAACTAATGTCTACTCTATTTTGAGTCTAATTATATTAGTTCTCCTCCATAAGCTATCGATTCAATTAATGACATTTGTAAACTATTTACAAAGTATCATTCCACCTAGCCTAGGGATTTTCCGAATCAATACTAATCGAAAATAATGAAGCATTCTCTTTAATTACTTTAAGGTGATGAATCATATCTTAATCACATAACTATCTCTATGTAGATTACGCTACATCGAATAACTATCGATTGAATGACGCATAATTAAATAAGTCACAATTAATATCAAAATATAGCAATTGCTACATAAGATAACTTTAGAGACCTCAAGTCAAAAGATCACACTTATACAATCATTACAATGAGAATTTCTATAGACATACGAGTAATGTTCTAAATAGATTTCTTATGTCGAGTCAATTTAGTGAATTTATTTTCTAACAACTACCCACATTTTTGTTTAAGTATCTTCATAATTTAGCTTATGAGATTGAATATTTTCTTCATAAGAAAAAACATGACGTATGCTAGCCTTTTTACATTATATTAATATCTAGTCTTAATAGAACAATGACTAAGAACAATTTAAGAATAATGGATAATGCAATACGAACATCATAATTATAATCTCGTTATAATTTTATTTGCAACATATAATTATCTCATGGACTTTATCATATACATTAAAACATTTATAAGATAAAAAATACCTTTAAATTATTTTTTATTAAACAACAACTAATCGATATCCTTTAGAACTTAAACTAACAGTTAGTTCATTTCCTCTCTGTCGTCATCTTCTGTAGCAACGAAAATGTCAGTCTCCATAGAAGTACTTGCAATGGCAGGTGTAGACTCCTCGCACCGAAATATTGATGTTGAAGAAGTCCTTTAGTATCTTACCCCTCAAATTTCTGCCATAATAGCGCAAAATAGCTCCATGTACGAGGGAAGTTGAGTTAATGAAGGATTCCGGCTCAGATTTTAGCGTGAAGAGACTGAAAGAAATAAGTTTAAATACAAAAATGGTAATGGGGGATGAGTAAGATACAGAAAAGCTTGATGTCATTGGTAAGAACCATGGGGAAGTTTTTTGTAATGTTGAGAACGGTGAAGATAAAGTGCTTCCTTTATCAACCTTTGACGTCTTCTGTTTTAAAAATAATGACTTGCGCTAGGGCAAAATAGTTTGTTCTTAAATTCGAAATAAATGGCCGAAACCAACCTTGAGAACGAATGTTAGCATAGTTTCTTTGTGTTCTCTGGACTATTATTTTCTTCTGTCCTCGAACTGTCTTTAAGGTTTTAATGAATACTTTTGTGTGTTCTAAAAAATAGTAGTAAGAGTAAAGCAACACGCGATCGTCTGTGGCGCTTAATAAATAAAAACATGTTGAACTTTTGTAAACGAAAGTTTGTAACACATACTAGAAAAAGGTTAAAAAGAACATAGGCAGATGCTATGCTATAAGATTAAATAATGCTTAGCTTATACCGTGTAAAGCAACTGCAGACAGATATCACCATCATAATTATTAGCACTGTCTTATCTATCATTTGTACATAGAGAGGGACAGGGGTTGTGGTACAAATAACCATACACAAACAACAGCAGTGTTTATTTTGGCTCTTCCTTACTTTTGATATTAAATCCGCCCTCATCTTCTTTCTCGATGATCTGAATATCCATGTCCACCTCATCATTTAGTGCTTCTTCTTCTACCTGCCAGCCTCAATCAATAATTCATTATTCGTAGGAAAAGGTAAGTTTAGGATCATATAAATATCGGTTTCCAGAAAGTTGTGTCTTTATACCGATTTGTCTTTTCCAGTTTTCAGAAAGCAGCACTCCGTAACACCGGTGCAGAGTAGAAGAGAATGAAGTTCGAATACTATTTCATACTCGCTTCAGTTATTAAAGCGTACAGACGCTTCATATCCAGAAATGACTGTAAATAATGTTAATACCAAACAGATATACGTCTTAATATACATACATAGGTCACTATTACCATCACAAACAATCACGCGTTTATTATTCATTAAAACATGTGATCCGAATGGTAGGTTACTGATGCAATTATCTTGTGTATATATATTTTCCGGTTGTCAGTCTTGAAGGGCCCTCAAGACTGTGCCCACGAGCTCCAGTGTACTAGCTAGCTCTCAGCGACTCTGTGGCTCTGTGCTCCCATTAACTCCTTCGAATCTTTAAGAGTGGTTTTAATCTTATAGGCGATCGACAATCCCCTTGCCTCTTTTTTTCAGAAGAAAAGATGCCCCAAGTCAGTGAATAGAATCCACCCTCCCAAAATTTACTACTTCAGTTTCAACTATTTTACATCAATTCTATTGTGGTATACATTGGGAAAGCACCCCAAGCGCTTCACTTTATTCTGTCTAATCTCAAATCTCCTTCAAAATCTTTTCTTTTTTAGTACCGTCACTAACAGAGAATGACGAGGTGCTTCAGCTTAACGGAGGCCAAAAACTGGTGTTACAGACTCACTTTCTCCAGCCTTGGTCTCCGATCAACGATCACAGACCTCAAAGACGGCACTGTTATGCACTGTTGGGTCCCCAAAACCAGAAGAGACGCTAAACCAAACCTCCTCCTCATTCACGGCCTGGGTGTCAACGCATTGTGGCAATGGGGCGACTTCATAAGTCATCTTGTCCCCTACTTTAACATCTATATTCCAGACCTCGTCTTCTTCGGGGACTCGTACACTACCCGGCCAGAGAGAACAGACTCATTCCAGGCTCAGTGCGTGATGCGTTTGATGGAGGCTAACTTGGTGCAGAAGCTAAGTTTGGTGGGGATGAGCTATGGTGGGTTTGTGGGATATAGTATGGCGGTTCAGTTCAAGGATGTGGTGGAGAGGATGGTGATATGTAGCTCTGGAGTGTGCATGGAAGAGAAGGACTTGAGAGAAGGTGTGTTTAGAGTATCTGATTTGGAGGAGGCTGCTAAGATTTTGGTGCCGCAGACTCCAGATAAGCTTAAGGAGTTGGTGGGTTACACATTTTACAAGCCACCTCCGATGGGACTCGTGCCTTCTTGCTTTCTAGCTGATTTTATTGACGTAAGAGCAATCAGATTCTCAATCCAACCCCTGTTTCTGTTTTTATTTGATTAAGTTCCTTAGGAATTTGTCTGTGTTTAAAGACATTGGGGGTTTTGGTCAAAATTGAGCAGGCTATGTGTAGAGAGTATGTGGAGGAGAAGATAGATATGATCAGAGCCATTCCCAAGGACAGAAAGCTTTCGGATTTACCCCAGGTTTCCCAGGTTAAAATTGAACCCTTCCTAGTTTGGTTTTGTGCAAAAATTTGATCATCTAACTCTCTAGTATATATATGTATATATCATGTAGCCAACTTTGATCATATGGGGAGAACATGACCAAGTGTTTCCTCTGGAACTGGGACATCGATTGAAGAAGTGAGTAGTAGGCACACTGGTTTGAGAATAAGCTGCTAATACAAAATTGGTGGTACTGATTTTGGGTTTTAACAAAACAGGCATCTGGGCGATAACGCTTATCTGGCAGTGATAAAGAATGCCGGGCACGCAATAAACGCAGAGAAGCCCAAGGAGTTCGCAGAGCTTTTGAAATCGTTTCTTGTTGACTTTCAGCTTCCAAATCATCAATGTCTCCAGTAAAATATGTACTACTTAATGCTCAAAATAAAAGCTGTGGGATAAGATTAACTGTAGAAATTGCATGATTTTCTAAAGCACACACAGTGTTGTTTATCGTCCTCCACAATTCCTTCCAAATGTTTGATTTAGAACTGCAATTTTTAATCGTTACCCCACCATGCCTTTCTGCCGTTTTAGGATATACATTGCAGTGTGTTGCAGTTTGGTCCTCAATTTTGCACAAATAATTTTTTATTAAATAAAAAAAATAAAGGATAAGGATCTCCTAACGCCTGAGAAATCTGCCAGTCAAAGGTCAGACTTTTGCACCTAACCCAGGAATGTACGAGTCATGAGTCACAAAGGTTTTATCACAAAACAGCAAATGCTGATTAGACGCTTTGACAACAGCCACAAAAATGAGATAGATTCCACTTCACCCATAGAACAGACTTAAACGTACAAGAACGTCTTCATATTCAACACTTCATCAACAAATTCTACTCGAAGACGTTACTTATTTTATCACTAGAGAATCAAATTAAACAATTATAATTCAACCTAACCTCTCCAACCAAGCATATCGATAGTCTGCCCACGCTTCATGTCATTTGCACAAATTAGTGTTTCAGCAAAATGGACAAAAAAAGGAAAAATTATAGGACAAGGGAATGAACTAATTTTGTTGAGGAAAGACAAAAAGAAATGACCATTAAGGAAGCAGTCAAGAAAGAGGGAGGAGGTCTCAAATCCACTGAGACCTTGCACAAACAGAATCAAGAAGTCCAAACTAAAAAGGGAAAAGCTCAAGTTATTTTAGCTCAAAAACCAAATTACAGAAAGGACATGTGGCATACTATAAAACCAAACTCAAAGCAACCAGCATATGAGAATTCACATGGCCAAGTCTAAAGGGAAATGAATCTATATATCTAAGAAGACAACCACAATCATTCAAAAGTAGAAAACTTCAAAAACCAACTGTCTGAAATCATCTATTGGTCATTTAGATACAAGCCAATGGTCCACCACCCCACAAAGATCCACCAAAAAGGTAACGCTACCTGGTTCCCCTTTCTTACCAAAACCACCTCAGAAAACCACTCTTTTCTATCCCAGCTAATTCTGAAAAATCAATCAATACAAGTAGCAAAAGAATTAAAATGATGTCTGAAAGAAATTAGGCTAAAGCTAGCCAAGTAAATGACAATAATTTGAGGAAAGTAACCATCTGAACTTTCTTAGCAAATAACCAAGATCATGACAGTTGGATAATGAGATGTTTGTGGTCACATAATTTGCATTCACAGAACAAACCTTCAATGTTTCACATCACACTTGGAAATGGAGAAATAAATGCACAAAATTTAACAGTAAGACAAGCCAAATTGCACTTTTAACTAAAAGATTTTTCCAATACGTTGTGGGATATTGCAGTGTATGAGAAAGAATTGGTAGATTTCTTCCAGCCACTTGGCTTGGTCTTTTCTCTAACTGATGGCTTATGGCTTTGGTTAAGGTCATAAGTTACCAATTTTTTTTTTCAAAATATGCCCCTTAGATACTATAATCAAAGAGCAATGTTGTAACAGACGAGAGACCATAATAAATCGGTTGAAAGAAAATGTTTCTTAACCTACACCAATGGACTACACAATTACTAACTTTTCAACTGTTACTGATAACAATAAGACAAAAATTGTGGTCAATACAGTAACTAAGAAGTTCTACCCTAGCCTTCAACCTGTTAAATGCATTCCCGTTAGTAAATGCATAAAATGAATTACTTAACATGGAAAAATATAAACTATTATCATTCATATAGTTTTAAAAAACTCCTTTTTTTAACACATTAAAATTGTCATTAGTTACAATTGCAAATAAAATCCCATTGTAAACATTACTTTTTGCTTTAACCTAAAACTTCAGCAAATAGAACAACTACTGGATGTATCCAATTGCAAAGATTCAGGAGTTGCTTACCTCTACTTGATGGTCATCTCCTTTAGGTTGTTCACCTGCCAAGTTGAAAGTATCAAAGGTGGAAATCAACGATTGTGATGACTAATTTCATAAAGAAGTTGAAACATATTAGATGGAAGAATATTATCCTTTTTTGAGCTGAAAAAGGTGAAATTTAATCAGCAAATGACAGTCCTTTCATCATAATGTAAATAGTCTGCCCATTAAATCACAATATTCATCAGGGCCCAAAGGCTGTTGCTTGCACAGAACAATCCCACAATAAAATGTACGAATGAAAAGAAACAAGAAGCATGTACCACAGATACGGCAATTCCTGCAACAAATATTTCATCAAATAGCAAGACCTTTGAAAATTAAGATAATAAATATGTGCTATATGTGGATTATTTGAGCCTAACCAAGTCCATCAGCATTCATTTTGTCACAAAATTCAGATTTCAATTACGCAACAATTATTTATCTCATAATCAAAACAAGATTGGCTCACAAAACATCAAACAAACTTCCTACACAGTCCTCGTAATTACTATCAAGAAAGAGGAAATCAGAAAATATATCATATCTATTGGATAGAAAAAGATTGGGAAAGGAGAGAGAGATTTCGCCTTTAGATCAACAGGCTCTGAACCATAAGCCTAACAGTAACTCCCCAACACTTTTTAACTTCACTAAGAAATACTTGGGCACTTTCCCAAGGAAAGAGAGTTATTCTAAGTTACCTCCTTCCTCTGGCAGATCAGAGGTCCACAGAGTGAGGTTATCCCTTAGAAGTTGCATGATAAGGGTGCTGTCTTTGTACGATTCTTCGTTGAGGCTATCAAGTTCTGCTATAGCTTCATCAAATGCTTGCTTAGCCAAGTGACAGGCCCTGAACAACAGAGATAATGTAAGACCAGAGCCACAAGTAAGCAGTACATGATTTTCCAATATGTTGTAAAATATGGAGAAATTAACATATTCCACCACATGATTATTGTTATTATCAATTTTAAAGAGGGAATGGGGTGTTAAAATCTTTTAGAAAAAGCGTGTTAACCTTTCAGGGGAATTCAATATTTCGTAGAAGAAAACGGAGAAGTTCAAGGCTAAGCCAAGTCTGATTGGATGAGTTGGTGGCAGATCTGAGGAAGCAGTAGAAGTGGCAGCCTGCAATGCAACAAAAAGCATCCTTCATTGAGTGATCCATTCTGTTAAACTTGAAGATTAAACTCAGGAAATTGAAAAGGAAAAAGTGGAGAACAAATCAATCTCAAACAGAATGGAAAAACAGCAAACACCTCATAAGCCTTGAGGGACTGGTCTGCAGCTTCTTTACGATCATCCCCACTTTTAAACTCAGCTAGATAGCGGTAGTAGTCTCCTTTCCTACCCCCAACAGAAAACAAATGTTTCATTATCATAGAAAATAAATTATTGGATGTTAATTTCTAAATAAGAAGCACACATGTATAAATAGTACTATATCAGTAAACAGAACTTTTCAAGCCCTACAAAGACAAAATATCACATATCATTCAACAGACCAGATCGTAATCTGGTTGCGAAACATAAATACCCCAATATGATATTGCTGCAAAGCATTACTTAGGTCTTTGGATGCACTATTCCACGGAAAAAAAACAGCAAATAAACTCGAATTATATTACAATTACCTAAGATAAAAATATTTCTTCATCTTCAAAAGCCTTATCCCCTTTTCCATGTATAGTACAGTATTCCTCTCAGTTAAATCAACTCAACAGCTAAATGAAAAGGGAATTATAATGATCAATAAATCTCACATCTTATAGTAAAAAACAGTTGATTCTCCTGATGAGGAAGATGGGAGAAGATGCTGATCAATGACTGACAATATGTCATTGCATATCT
Organism: Erythroxylum carthagenense; assembly: GCA_026413575.1. Lineage (NCBI taxonomy): Eukaryota > Viridiplantae > Streptophyta > Magnoliopsida > Malpighiales > Erythroxylaceae > Erythroxylum > Erythroxylum carthagenense. The sequence continues at coordinate 17,576,098 of JANZLD010000006.1, read as the reverse complement.
TTGAAAGCTCATCTTCAACCCTTTGCCTGTATTCCTTTATCCTCTTCACGTTTTGTTCATGGCCCTTTGCCTCCTCCTTCTGTTCAATGGAAGACAATATTCTCCATGATGCTCTTCTAGCACCAATGACATTCTTGTAACCCACTGAGACCAAATTCCTCTCCTCAATAGTCAACTCCACATCTAATTTGGCAACTTTCTTCATTGTCTCCACCATCTCTGCAACAAAAAATTTGGAGATGGAGAGAAATCGAAAAATAAAGAAATGAAATATAATAGCGCTGTGAGGATAGGGATGGAAAAACAAATTAACAAATGAAATATAATGGTACTGTGGTTATTATGATAGCTACTCTCATGTTTGTAGACGAAATGTCATTTTAATCGCAGTTTAAAAAAAGCATGACACTTCCCAAAGAACAAAATAATCCACTATACATTGATGCAAGTTGCTAAGTAGGGTCCACAAAAGTTTCCCAAGAACACAAGTAACTTATTGCAATTGTGAAGGAACCAAAAGGAAACAAAATGCCAAGTACACCGTGTTGTCTACATTTCAAAATGATACTACTGTTATCCAAAGAACTTGAGACTTTAGTACCAGTTCAACTTCAACATATTCAAGCCCTTAGAAGTGATCAACTGGCTCAATAAAAAACATATTAACCTATTTGAGGACGTGATCCTTCAGATGAAGAAATAAGCACGCCCTAATTGATGAGAACCAAAAATGAAAAAAAGAGAAAGAGAAAAGGATGTAACGAACAGTGAAAACATTCCAGTAAGGGAAAGCCAAATCAGACGTGAACCCATCACTGTACTTCACCCAAGCAGCTACATAATGCTCAAGATTTACAACACTGACCATAGATAACGAGGCCTAGCTCGGCATCAATGGAAGAAAATAAACCCAGATTCATAAACGACGATAAATAGACATATAATATACCTACTAATCCAAACGCAGAAATTCAATTGAAAAAAACACTACCCACAAACGCTTTCCACACCCATTTCAAATCAAATGATAGAAAAGATAAAAATTTTAGATTTTGCACATAAATCGCTAGAATCTAACAAGAACAGAGTGATAAACAGCAATACCATCGTATCTCTCAGCCTGCTCTGCAAGTCTAGCCAAGTACACCAGTTGCTCTCTCTCCTTCTCCATCTTGCCTAATTCTCTCTCTCTGGGGGTGTGTGTTTGAGAATTGCGGTTTTTGATAGTTGCAGAACTGAAACGAGATATACTGGCCGTACGATGTGATTTTATGATGGTTGAATAGTACGATCGACGGTCAAAACGTGCGTTCTGACTTCTGGAGCCTGCTGAAATTGTGACCGTTAGATGGGAAGTTAGTGGGGGCACAGCACATGTAACGGAACGACGTTGACCGGTAATACCAGTAGCGGCTGTCTGGTGACTTGGGTTAATGTTCAAATCAGTGATGATAATGATGAGGTGGGGCCAGTTAACTTAGTGGAATTTTGTCGGATGCTTTGGGTTTTCATAAGCAACTTTACTGCAAATTGCCAAGACTTGGAATCCTTTTTTATGTTTCTAGAATTGATCGCTCTCTTTGGTTCACACGAACACATGTGCTTGTACTTGTCTGGATTCCATTTGGGTTGTTTGTTTGTTTGTTTTTTTTTTGGTTTAAGTGGAGAAAGGAGACTAGCTAGAGCTATCGCCTCAAGAAAGTCACTGATCTCTGATCATTCTGGAGCAATAAACGTAATCCTGAGATTGGGTTCTCCCAAAGCAACCATCAAGTCGTAGTTGACGAACCCTGCTTAGCGAGGACTAGTGACCATCGAGTCGTAGTTGACGAACTCTGCTTAGCAAGGAAGTCCGCACAGTTCAAGTTGCAGGGAAAGTTCTTTTTTTTTTCCTTCCATAAAATAGAATGGTACTAAAAAAATAGAAACTGAAATATTGAAAAAAAAGGTTGCTATTTGTCTTCGAACCTACGAGGATATGGGAATATAAAAGGTCAACAGTTTTTATGTTTTGTGATTATTCTAATTAAAATAGCATAGCATCATCATTATAACGATTTCAATTAAAATACAAGGAAAGGAGGATCGGGAAAGGAGGATCGTTTGCCGTTTCCTATCAGATTTGGAGTCAGCAGGCACTTAGCACAAAGCATACTTTATAGAACAATTACATTCCTAAAAATTCCCATAATAGGAAACAGTCAACCAGGCTCATTTCATCAAGCTGTTAAGAGAGATTACTGATTCATTTATCACCAAACATTGGCAATCCCATAGGCTCCCCCAATGACATAATTACAATCTAAATAAATGCAGATAAAATGGAAACTGGACAGGTTACTATAGCACAATAATTGCCTTTTGAATCCTTGGAAAGTGTTTTACATTGACTTCTTATAACAAAACCATCAGTAAAACTAACTACAATTTTGTTCTGAAACTGAATTCTACTTACTGATTATTGTGTTCTAAAACATATGGACAAAATGACATTGGAATAAAGCATTATAATCAATCAAGCATGAAAATATCATTCCCAGAAAGAAATCACTGGCCGGAGACAAATCTTCAATCCAACATCCTTCTCCTAACAGGAATAGTGTCAGTGGCATTCACTCACCGGTGCACCCCTACTGGAGCTTGCATCCCCTATGGAGACAGTTGCAAGAGACTTTGAAGCCCATGCTCTAGGATTAATAGATCCTTCCTGCAAATGCCTTTTCCTATATGGCTCCTTAAAGGAAAGGCATAGTTGAATCACTCGATTCAAGTAGGCCTTTGCATGATCCAGCAAGCTCCATGATCTGATGATTTGGATGCGCCTTCTCCAAACATACTGGGCTAACCCGCATATTGTTGGGAAAAATAAGTAAAGCAATCTCAAAAGCACAAAAGCAGTAGCCAGTGCCAGACATGTCTCCTGTCTAATCCAGTTCTCAGGAGATCTTGCCCATGGGAATGGACAGTTTTCCTGCTCAATCTGTTCGTGCTTTTCATAGTTTGATGAATGTGAAACCTTATCAAGAGTTGCACTGTTAACGCCTACATTCAAACACACTCATAAGGTCCCAGATTGATCATCTTCCAGTAACAATGAATAATACAAACAGGTCAAAGCTTGAAGCATGCAGATATATGTTAAACATAGTGAAACAACTAACAAAGCTTGCTTACATTTGAATACATTATCGAAGATAAAACTGCAAAGCACTTCATTAAATTAAAAATTATGGTCAAATTCAGAAGCAGTGAGAAGAATTTCTGTAGCCTAGCATGCTTCTCCTTTGAAAATTACCTAAAGCATTATCATGGATTGCAGAGAGAAGAATAAGGTTGCCCACTACAGCCCAAGCTACGGGGAGCAGAAGGACAGAATAAAAGTTCTACCTGTAACATCACTGTAGAATGCAATCAGGGAACCGAGAGTGCGAGAGCCATGATAGTGAACACGCATTGTAGAATTCAAAAGGAAAAGAGTGGGGAATCCATGAACTCTGTACTTGGAGAGAATGCTGCACAAATTAATCTTTGTTATACTCTGTAGACAAAACATGTTTGGAAAAAAATACAAAAAATTCACTTGGATCAATTGCAACTTAAGAACCTCGGTCTGACTGATGATTCTTCGATTGCAAGGTGCAGAATAGATGGATACAAAGAAGAAAGGAGGGAGAAGCTTGGTCTAAAGTTCCTAGAGAAAGGGCACCAAGAGGCATAGAAGAGCACCGCTACATATTCATGACTATTCTTGTGAACCACATTCAGCGCCTTCAGCAATGAGACCTCATCTCCCTTCACCCATGAATTCCACCAGTAAGCATACCGATAAGAATAAGCCTTGAAAGTTAACAACTCAGCATTCTATCACAAACTAAATACTAGTTATAAATAAATAATTCATCATAAAGCCAATATTCTATCCCTATATGAAGAGTTCGAAAATGGAGAAAAATATTCAAGCAAGTTACAAAATTGATTAACAAGACATCATCTTTTTTAGCATAAGGAGTAAGTTGGCAAATGGATGAAGCCTAAAGTGTGTGCAGGTGAGAATACATGCACACAAATGGATACCCAGCAACAAAATAGTTAACTGATCACCAGGAATCACGTCTGGACCAATTGACCTCATTCGTACCAAGCAAAAAGACCACAATTGATTCAAGCCAAAACGAACACTGACTACCATTTACCGCTAGATAGTTGTCGACTAGCGCCAATAATCTTGGAAACACCAAATCTCAAAGCTTGCAATTTATACAAACTTAAAAACAGAATCTTGAGAAAGAAGAAACGAAAAACACTATACTGACCTCTGTAACAGCGACGACACGAAAAGAATCGGAATCAGCATAAGGGGAACAAAAGTTTGGATCTAGAAAGCCAAAGAGCGATTCCGAAAGGGACTGTAGATGACACGTCGGGTGGGCTGGGGAGGCGGAGGAGTACGACAGTCTTCCACAAATCACCGTAAATAGCAACCACATCTGGATCCGCCCATATCTAGCCCACCTCCCCATCTCCAACAAAACACTAAGCCAAATACGAGACCAGACAAAGACCAGCTACCGAGTAATCAGGTGGGTTGATAAAGGAAATAAAACCACCATCTTCTTCAGATCGGAGTTATGGAAAATGGGTAAAAATAAGAGAGGAAAAGTTGATTTTGGGCTTGAAATGGGAAATAGTGTGGTATAAAATAAATGAAGGAAAACAGACAAGGGAAGGTGGTTTACCGTATCGAATGTGGCGAAAGAATACGGTGGAGCCACCCGACACGAGCTGCTCTCTTCTCTTTAACGCTGGCCGCACCACCTGTGCACATCTATTATATTAATTAATACTAAAAGCATATAATATAAGATTATTTAGTTGTTACAAATTCATGTAATTTGCATCTTGCTCTTAGTATCCCTTTATGGTCTATTCTTCTTTATTGTTTGTCTCCTCCTTCAGCACCTAATACGATCACGAGGTGGTATAGACTTTTTCTACCGTTGGAATGGCAACCATCTTAGATGAGCATTTCATCTCAATGTCATTCGTTAGAACTGTTGCTACTTTTTTTGACATTTTGTGCGGTATAGAAGTTCAATTCCGATTCTCTCTAGGAACTTTTAAATGAAGTCAAACCGAATTCGTGTTAATGAACAATATATTAGAATAAGTGTTAAAGAAGAGGGCGGTTAGATTCCAAAATTCAGCTGGCTAGGTGCCTTTAATGACTACAATTGATCTCCAACTCTTGTGAGTATGTTTTTGTATATATACTTATAACTATTTAACATATATTGGTATTTGTTATATCATCCAATAGTATGCTTTGTATAATGCAATGGTATTTTTTAATAAAGTAGTGGTATTTGTGGTATAACATAAGGATTATATTGTCATTTGTTGTTTGACAATTAATATATAAATTACGTTACAATACTTTTTGGTACGGGTTATTGCCATAAGTTGAGTTTCCCCAAAGATATATTTGTTAGGGTGGAAAATGAATTTCGGAACCAATTGACAAATATTTCATTTTAGTATAGACCATTATAAGGTGCTTAATTTGACTCCTTATATATCAATTCGCTTATAATCGGCAGAACAAACTTAAGTTGTCCGTGATCCGAGCTTGTTTTAAAATTTTAATATTAGCTCAAGCTCGACATGAGGCCCTATCGAGTGTCGAGCCCTATCAAATTCGAAGTTTGTGGCCCTAAACTTGAGTTTGAGCTCAATCAGGCTTGCAATTTGAGTTTGAGTTCTATTAGGCTTGCCTAAACCTAAAGCTCAATCGTTCGAACCAAATTTACCAACAAAGAGTTTGGTCTGAAAGTAGTGGAGGATAGGCCATAGAATGTGTAGAATAAAGCATTGTTTCTGGAGACACGGAGAGTTGGAATTGAAACAGAGAGCATTAGATCTACAAGCATCACTGTTTAGGTATGCATACATAGAATTCTATATGAATATTAATAGATCGATCCATTTGTAAGTTATATAGGCAAACCCATCTGCCTAGACAAGCTACTATAGAAATAAAATGTATCAACTTCATTAGAATTTGCATCCTTATTGACACAATGAGTGACTTAGATGAGGAGATCCCGATTATAAAGTTGGATGGTAACATAGAAATGGTAGAGGATATAGTTAAAGTAACTCACACTTGGAAACCTAAACTAAAGACCTCCAAGATGTGGAGACTAAATGGAAGAGTTTTCAAAATGGGAGGCTTTCAAGTAATACTAGGTGAGGAAGTAGTCGAGGAGGAAAATGAATGCAAACCTCTCAAAAAGTTAATGAGGAACAAACCAGAGTGGAGAAAGGTTGTGCACAAAAAAACATGGAAGAGATGAACCAAGGAGATCATTTTAAACAAGTTGGTAGCACATAAGTCCCAAGACACTCTACAAAGGAAACCAACCAACCCCAAACTCAGGAAGAGAAGGAATTAGATTTGTCAGTGTCACCATTAGAAAATAACATTTAATCAGAGCAACTCGACGTGGCCACATTGGAGGAGGAATTTAAAATCCCAAAAATAAAAGGAGATCAAACATTAGCAAGAGGATGACCTCTTCAACCAGTGACGTATGAAGGCTTTAGCCTGGAATGTAAGGAGTCTAAATTCACCCACAAAGCAATAAGAAGTTTTCAAGTTCATATTGGAGAATAAACCAATTACTTTTGGTAATTTGGAATCTAGGATCAAGAAGGAAAAATGCGCCTTCCTTAACCTTTTACATAACAAGTGGAAGATTATAAATAAATACAGATATCACCGTAATGGGACTATTTTACTTCTCTACAGTGCGGAGGAAGTTAATGTTTTAAACACATAAATCCTACATCAAGTGATTCACATCAAGACAGAGTGCTTACAAGAACTATAGGTAGTCAATATAATTATGATACATGGTTTCAATCACAATTTTCAAAGAATCTCCCTGTGGAACAAACTCAGGGATATTGTTGCCAATATGCAGGAACCGTGGTTAACTATTGGTGATTTTAATGCTATAAGGGATCAAAATGAAGCTAATGGCAATGCCTGCACAGAGAATTATAGAGAAGACCTGAAGTTGTGCATTAGAGACACTCATCTCCTGGCCTTACCATATGAGGGCAGTTTCTACATATGGAGCAATAAATAACAGCAGGAATGGCACTTGAGGAAGAAGCAAGACAGGACTATGGTGAATCTAGAATGGGTACAGAAATTTCCGTAAAGTATGCTTTCATTTCTTAATAATTTATTCTCTAATCACTCTTCTTGTATAGTTTATATTTGTTATACTAATGGATCTAGAAAAGTTCCCTTTAGATCCAACAATTGGTTAACACATGTTGAGGGATTTGAGGTAGCAATAAGTCAAGGATTGCAAAGGATTTCCATATAACTAAACAGTACAATAACTAGGAAGTTGAAGAGCGTTAAGGAGGAGTTAAAGAAACTTCACAAGGAAAGGAACTGGAACACTCCAAACTGAAACTATCACAAGATCATAATGAGCTCTACCAGGAGCCCACAAATTCAAGACTAAGAGAAATGGACAAGCAAGACCAAATAAAGTACAAACTTGTATAGTTTGAGCATAATCTTGGAAGGTTTACGATTGTTCTGTGGTTAGTAATCAAGTATAGAACCAAAAAAAAAAAAAAAGAAATGCCAAAGGTAATACAAAGATTTTGATCCTTTAAATGCAGGTTTTGTAGTAAATAGAGAATATGAATTATCTCCTATTTGGATTCAGTTTTACTTGATCCTATGGAATCAGATACATAACTTATACAATATCATTGACAGCATAATGAGTAAGATCGTATAGTGTTATAGGTGAATAAAAATTAAGAAGTCATGCAAACTTTACCATATTCATTATTATTTTGAATTGCTTGATCCATGCAATTTGCCAAAAGAAAAATGCAATAATCTTCAAAGACTCTAAGCAAACCATTCACGCTCTAACAATGACGAACACAAGTTGGATAAGATAATTCATTATAACAAGGCTCCCTAATATCTGAACTAGCATGAAAATGGCAAGTGGATGTTGCTTACCTTATTGACAGTAACTGCAAACAAAGTTGGGCCAAAACTAATTATATTGGATTATATGAATTTCTAGTTACCAGTAGGCACAAACTCCTCACCGTTTTGAGCTAAACATGACCAAGTTGTTTGTATTATTTAAACTCCTTATGAAAGCCTTGTAGGCTTGTGATTTTTTAGGATATAGCTCTTTTGTCGATTAGATGGATTTAAATCTGAATAATTTTGGGTCTTGTTTGATTGGTATGAATTCTTGCCTGAAAAAGTAATACTTTTTCTAAAATTTATATTAATACGTTTGGTTTATTTTTTTTGAATTGTTAGAAAAATAAAAAACTTTCCTAATCTAAGGAAAGTAGTAGTACTTTACTTGGGTTATAAATCCCAACACTTCCTTAATTTTTATATTACTTTTTCTAATAATTTAATTTAAAAAATATACTAACCAATTAAACTATTTTCTTCTTTTTCAATTCTACGACAATTCTTTTATAAAACCCTACCTTTTCTTTATCATTTTCCCGGCGGTTCGTAGAGAAAGTATAGAGGCTCCACCACAGTTAGGGAAACATTTGAAGTTTCCTACTAACATTACTCTCTTCCTTGCATTGCATGTTACCTGCAAAACAACGCCCTTTTCCCCACATATTTCACAGACGCGTTAGCGAATGGAAGTTGCAGTTTTACATAAAAATCAAACGTTTCTTTTTGGTTAATATATATGTATTAAAGTTTTTAAATGGTGAACTGAAAAACAAGTTTCAGTTTCGTTAACTTAGAACTTGGTGATCAATTTGGATTATTTTGAATTACAAATTAATTAAGAATTTTCCATTGCAAGGAGCGACGCTAACAAGGAACACACAATACAAAACAGAAAATTGAAGGACATCCCAGATCAAAGTTCATGTCGTTTCACCAAATTAAAATTACGTTCACTAAGAAATTTCCCCATTTATCCATTGACTTGCAGGCTAGTTGCTAGATCATATGCATTAAAAATTACAGGAAAGGCATTTAGAATTTTGAAACAAATGATCAATCGGTCATTAGCCAAAATATCACCCTTATATTGAAACTTCTTTGATGCTGAAGCTGAGATTGTTTTCGGTTTCAAGAGAAACTTTCACAATATTACGTACGAATACACACAGAAACTTATCTATAGCTAGATCCATTACCGACGGCCTATATAAACTATGATCCAGCATAAATTCACATAACTGTAATTGAATTGAAAGCTTCTCACTTCTCGTTTATCAAATTATATTGGTCTTGTATCAATTTTTTTTTTCCTGGAACACATAGAGAAGAGCATGGATAATTGGCAAAGCAACCAAGGAAATGGTAGTGAAGAAGCACCAAGGTTAATCCCAGAGAGAGGTGGAAATTTGAAAAGCAGCCTTAAGAAAGTGGTTAAATCCGTTATTGGGAAACCAAGTCCCCATTCAAAGTTCTTCAACCGTTTTCTCTTCTTAATTAAGTTACGATTGCCTTATCTTGTTCGGTTGTTCTTACAGTGCACATGTAGTTTTATTTGTTAATCGGTTACTATATGCGGCATTGTTTCCTTAAACTTGCATTATTCAATATTAATTAAGTTGTCAAATGCCGTCTATATGCTTGTACTGTTGTTTTAAAAATTAAGCTGTTATCTATTGCAAATTAGTGATGAGTTAATCTACAGCTGTACGGTTGTAATCTTTTGAAAAATAAAACACACTCAGTTATTATTTGAAAAATAAAATATTAAACCTGATCCCAAAATTTAAATTTAAATTAATTAAAATAATATATTTTTGTCCGATTAATAAAATAAAACATTCATACTATCACATACATAATCATTATTATTTTGAAAAATAAAATGTTAAACTTGATTCAAATTTTAATTTCTAATGATTTAATTTAATTAATCAAAATGACATAAATTTATTGAAATAAAGCATTCATTCTATCAAGACTAAAAAGAAAACATACTTATTATAAATTCTCACAACCAATTAATTAAAGGTACATGTGTATGATCAAAATTCAAAAGGGACAATTGATTTATTCTAGCTTATTCTTCGTTATTACTTCTTTGTTCAACCCAAACTCTTACCACCTTCTTTCATCACTCTTTAATGTTTAATCTTTATCACGCTACTTTGACACCAAACACAAGCCCCACTTCTATCCTTCTTTTTGCGCAACACTTATTTTCTTTTCTTCTAGTTTTTCCCTAATTTATTCACACTCCAACTCAGACCTTTTTGCAATCGACTGTAACCTTTGTTGTTTCAAGAAAATCAAGACTCTCACTTCTTCTAGATTTCTCTTCCCTCATTTGGAATTTTGTTTGTTCACACCTCCCTTTCCCTATCAGTCGAGTATTCAACCTCTCTCGAAGCTCCGCCATTCCTCAGACATACTCTTGCTACAAAGATGACCACATTTATGTCTATTGAAGCATATAATCATACTCAAAATTGTAATTAGTGGCTACAATTATGTTGTTGTGTTGTGTGATGTTAGCTGACTCCTACTAATTCATGATTAGTTACATTTATCTCTTCTATCGAGTAATAATAGTAAAGTTTGTTTTTAGGTTGTGGAGGGAGTATCGATTTCCAGAAAATGAAAGAATGAAAATGATGGTAAAGAGTAAAAGCGAGGATAGTTGAAGAACCAATTGGCTCCGACCAATTCAAGGGTAAACTAACCAGTTCATTGATAAATTTGTTGATTTGTACATAAACATGTTATTAAACTAAATTAAACCAGATAACCAATAAGTTCATACCATTTTTGGTCAAATCAATCGATCTAGTATGATTTTTAAAATATTGGTTTCAACTAATTATTAGTACTATTTATAAATTCAACCCTTCACATAGGCCAAAATCAACATGGCTGGATTTATTTGATACCCAAATTTGTTCAGTTTTTAGACTCTCTTGAATGCTTCAAGGTGTTTAACAACCTTTCAGGGCCATTAGTCACCATAAACAATAGACACTTAATTATATTAGCTACAGTTACTTATTACACTAAATAACAACAACAATACTCAGAGAAATCTTGCTAAAATGCGAGGTATAGGGAGGTTTAATAATATGCACCTTTGTCCCTGACTAGTGAAGAGGTTGTTTCCAAAGCCTTACCCCTTAACTTATTGATCTAAATAGTTATGCTTAATTTTAAATTTGAAAACAAAGGATCATCCTTTCAAATAACGGGCAAGGTAATCACTAGAAAAGGATTTAAATAATTTTCAAGGATAAAGAAGCTCTTAGGGTTAAATAGGTTTAGTTCTATTTCTTAAAAGGAGAAATATTTTTAAATGTGAAAACCAAAATAAGCTGCTCCTAAATAATGACTCAACTTACAAACCTAATAGACAAAATGGGCAAAAAAATGAAATGTAAGATTAGGAATAGGATTCTTCTTAATTTAGATAAGAAAATTTATGTGAGGTAATTCTACAAGCTTTATGAGATATATTATCATCAATAGTTAAACCCTCCTAGCCAGGCAGTGCATATATATATTCCATGTCCACAAAACACATGCCTAAGACATTTGTGGCAATCTCATTCCTTTTAATGCGATGTCGGGCTTTTCAATATTTAGTACATTTACATTAATATATGTACCATCTAAAGCTCTTAAGCAATTGTGAAATTAGCAAAATCATATCAAGTCATTATCAACCAAAAATAAATTTTGTACCAAATAAAACTCCACAAATTATTATGATTACCTTAAACCACCTCCATCTGTCATTGGTGCTATTCTCAGGGATAAATTTAGGGACTTTAAATATAACTATCCATAACTTAAGCACAGCTCTTAATACATTATGAAAATGTCTACTTATCATCTCTTCTAAATGTTGAAAATCATACTTGATTTCTTGATCTCTCGTCAAAAGCAAGGAGATGTAAAAATATTGCTAACATTTTCTCTACATCTATATTTTATTATCTTTTAATCCACCAATATTTCACAACAATGAGCTTAATACGTAAAAAGTACACATACCTAAATGAAGTTGCTCAATGCATGTAATGTCACCATTCATAATCATTCCATTAAGATGTGCTATTCAAACTAATGGATTATATCTATTAGGCTCTTTTATCTTTTTCAATATATGCCTCCTTAGTAGATATGATAATAAGCTTTAAAATGTCACAATAAGTCTCATCTTTCTTCTTTTTAATGTGTACCATCAATATACAAAATAGTAATATGAATGAGTACGAGCCATGACTAACATTAAATTGTAACATCCCGTTACCAATGTGAGGGCATATCGGTAATTTAGATGGCTTGAGCAGTGAGTGCATTCATAATTG
>JANZLD010000006.1:17546067-17558232 GCA_026413575.1 Erythroxylum carthagenense | reverse complement strand
CTCCAAATTCCAATGGCTCAAGGTAATAAATCCTAAAATCATGTATCTAATTTTTTAGTGCCATTGGACAGTCATTTCCAGTACCGAAAATCCAATCAGTCCGCCAGCAATTTTTTCGGTCCGAAAATTTTCTCTGAAATTTTTCAGAAAAATTCCTAAAATTCTACAAAAATGTAAAATACACAAAAATCCACTTCAATTCAATTTTTACTCTCTAAATCATATTTTTTCCACAATAAACACATATATCGGGAAATGTCATGAATGCATGTACAATCATGTGCATATACAAAAATTACGATTTATGTATATATGGAGGCCATATTATGCATGAACATGCTGAGCCTATTTTACACACTCATAACCTGTCCCAAATTACTATTTTACCCTTCCCATCAATGATGGGATGTTACATAATCATTATCATCAAAGAAAGGAGGTCTATTAATGCTTTGTTCCTCTTAGTTTAATGATGATGATGGTGCTCCTAAATAAGTCATTATGATCTTTTCTGTATGATTTTGTTAAAAATGCTAGCCTTGTATACTTGCTCTGATACTACTTGGTAATCTTTAATAGCATGTAAGAGGGGGTGAATTAGGTGTTTGCAAAATTCATCAATTTTTCTAACCAATGTATTCAAATAACAATAATTTATAATGTATAAGTATAAGGAAATTGCTTAATATAATTTAATCAAATAATTGATCAATAATTTAAAAAAGATAGGGAGGAGAGAATGCCAAACGATTTATAGTAGTCCTATAGATAACCTTTGCTTACTTCCACTCTTAAGACTCTTTTTGGAGTTCCATATTATTATTTTTTTAAGGCCAAGAATAACCTTTGTATACTTTTTCTTGGTAAAGATGAACCCTTTTTACAACATTCTTCCAAGGTGAAAAAGAATCCCAATCCCACTTGAACCACCTTTAAGTACAATATTCAACACTGCAACAAATTATTACAATTAAAAAATATCTCACATTATCACTTGATGATTCCAAAATGACTCACTCACATAAATATTACACGATGATGCTCAAATGATTGAAAAACTCTTTGAAATATCTATATGCAACACCCAAAACCTTCTTGATGCTAAGATTAATGAGAAAACACCTCTTAATGGTATTTTGGGACCCAAAATAGTTATTGGAGCTAAGAATGAGTTGTTAAAATGGCTATATACAATGCTTTGATATACTAGTCAACTAGTATGTATTTACAACATTAGATTCACTAGTTGTTAGACGATGGTCAACTAGTAACCTATACTAATCAACCAATATGATAGACTGGTCAATTAGTACATCAACTAGTAACCTATACTAGTCGACCAATATGACAAACTGGTCAACTAGTGTATCAACCAATAACCTATACTAGTTGTCCAATATGATAGACTGGTCAACTAGTGTATCAACTAATGTTATAATAAACTCTCTATACTTCAAATTTAACAATTGTAATGTATATTACTCGACCACTAACCCATATAAGTTAACCAATTAATCTAAAAATAATATTTTAACAACTTCAAATGCTCAATACCAATTTTTAATCCAAATTTAATTAAAACACTTCCAAAAATGGTCCTTTAAGATTATTTGAAAGATCAAGAGGCTTTTATATTAAAATAAAAAGCTTTAGTGCCTTTTAGTAAATGAAAACACTCTTATAAAGAAGAAAGATGAAACAATTATGTATGGTGAGCCTTTTGCTTATTAAATTAACAAAGTGAGCTTATAAATATGATACAATATATGAACTGACCTTGATGAGCCTTGGTCTTCTTTTGTTCTTTTTTTTAATCTTCATTTCATCAACTACAAACTTTAACTTCTCTTTATCAACTTTATACACTATCTTCTTATGATTATGGCTTTTGTTCTAATATTACTTTTCATCAAAATGATAAATACATTAGGAGTAATTATGTTTTGTTATCATCAAAATATCAATTGGAACTTCCCTTGGTTCAACAAGTTTAATCTCATACTGCTTTAGTTTTAGCTAAAGGTTGTTAGTTAACACCTGGAGATGTTTAGACCTTTTTGTAAATCATTTGATGTCTTTTAAGGCTTAATGAAGTTATTTCCATTCTTTAAAAATCACTTATTAAAAATAAGTAACACCTACATTTTAATGTAAGATTATCATAATTGAGTACAAGAGTATCATGTCTCAATACAAACTACACTAGGAATAAATATATTAATATTAAGCATATTTATAACAAATACCATCATATATTAACAATAAGTATCACTTTCACTTTAATAGAAGAATACCATGAATGAATATAAAAAGTCATTCCTCAATACAAACTATACAAAGACTCTATATATCCCATACTATAAGCTTTATAAAAAAAATACCATCAATCATTATATATAAACAACACCTTCACTTCTTATTGGACATAGTTTGGCATAAGTTTATGATAAATAAATAAATATTGTTTAGAACACAGTCCTATATTTGACAATATTGATGTTAGATTTTTCGAAGGGACATTATAAGGGATAAAGATTGGTACACTTTCGTTTTCTTATTATAATTTTTCTTATACATGATAACTATACAATCATATGGTCAACAATATTCATTATATGTTTATAAATTATTTCTCCTTGTAATGATTAACAAAGTATTTTTCTTAGAAAAGTTCCTTATAAGCTGCAAATAACTCCTCCCATCAATTAAAATATAGTCTTTACCACCTTCGTCTTTAATTTCTTAGTGATAAATAGAATCCAAAAACAAACAACTCAAATCTCCCTTAATTCTCCATACCTATTATGTTTTAAATGCCTATATAGTAAGATAGTTCATGCATTGATATACCTATTGAACAATTGAGTAGTATATATGGTAAGCAGACAATGTCGTCTCCCTCTCCCTCTTTCTCTTGATGGAGTTTATAATTTATATTTTTAACTTTCTAACAAAACTATTTATATATGCATTTAGATATAGTTTTGAGGTGTTGATTTTGTTGAAATGACTTAATTGGTGAAGTTTGAAGAAGTGTACAATAAGGTGTTATTAGTTTGTGTTTTTTTTATGTTATTGGTTAAGAATTTGTAGCTTATAGAATGGTCTATTGTCAATTTATTATCATATATGTTTTGGTTTTCATGGATGTTATATATATTTACGGTGTTTAGTTTAATATAGATGAAATTTATGTTTTTATTGTTAAAGTCCACCAAGTAAGGGGAAAAAACTATAATTAAATTACCATATCCTCCACAAGAAAGAGAGAATAAAGTCATAAAGGTGAAAAAGGAAGGTAATTAATAAGCATGATGATTTAAACCTGATTTGACTTGAAATTTAAAATTGGAGGTGGGGGATGATGTTGTCACCTACAGGATAAGTTGTGATTAATTAAAACTAACTTAATTTTTAATTTGTTTATAAATATTTCATGTTGATAGTTATGTGTAAATTGACCCTTCAAGTAGGAGAAAATGACAAACATTACAAAATGGGATGATATCAGCATTAATGAGGCATTAGATGATAATAGAGTCTTATAGTAAGAGCATAGGAAACTTAAGGTAATATTGATAATTTATTATCTAGGAACTAAGGAACATCTTGTTGAAGGCTTTTGATTTATAGGCATTATTAGATTATATGGAAATATGCTTTAGTATTTAAATAAAATTGCAATTTAAATACTTTTCATCTTTTTGAAAGATTTAAATTTCTATCTGTATAACTTACTCTTGGGAATACAATCTTTAATTAGTAAGTTTATTGTTTATGACTACTTCAAATGGTTGAAGTTAATTGTCCACATTACAGGCCATCACAATGTAAATTTCTAGTCCAGTAGATGACCATATATTAAGTGAAGAAACAATTCAAACAAAAGAATTCAACAAATCTTCAAAGTTATGAAATCATATGTAGATTCATTTTTTAAAGACTAAAATAAGTTAAAGAGTTGATAAAGCAGAGTATAAGTACTACAATAAGTTGTTTGTTGAAGATCTTAAAAGTGGAACCTCACATTTAAAAACACATATCGATTCATTTAATGAAGAAAAATTTTCTTAAGAGGTCAAACATTTTTTCAATGCCAAATATATTGAAATAAAAGAATTAAATGATGGTAACAATATATGATTCTAAAATCCAAGCATTTCCTTAAAAAGGAAATTATAAAGCATGAATATCCACTACTAATTATGAATTATATAAATGTCAGGATGTTTATTATGTGACTTTAATCAATTTTTAAGATACCTCCTCGAAATACCAATAGAAAGAACAAATTTAAGATTTATTATGCAAAGAAGAGTTCGATATTATTGACTAGTTACCTGCAATTTCTAATTACGTCATATATGTGGACAAAATTTTAAAAAAGGGTTATATGGTTGTAACATCATATTACATTAAAAACAGTTATACTTTATATAGTTGCATTCTTGAGGTAAATAATGTTTTTTGATTTTGTTATCATTTGTTTTTTTATTCCACTGTAACTAATATTTGATTTTTCTTATAAATGATAGGTTCATTTATATTATAGAATATTATACAAATGAAAGGATAATGAATATATTGGTAAATTATTTAGTGGACTGAAACATTGACGCAAATTTATTATTAATAACTTTGGAAATTATGGCACAAATAATGTTATAGTCAATAATATTAAGAGAAAATCGCAGATTGGGAGCTTATTGATGGATTAGACGTAATTTCACTTGTTTTGTATATATAGTGAATCTAATTGTGAAAGATAGGTTAGAAATAATCAAAGAAGAGATGAAAACAATTAAGGATAGTTTGGCATATTGGAAAGCAACACTAAAATGGGTTGAGAAGTTTGAAGAAGCTACATGATAATTATGCATTCCTTATATAAGGAAGTTTTATATAGATTGTATAACAAGGTAGAGTTTGACATCCAAGATGCTTGAGTATGCAAATAAGTATATTGATGTGTTTATCATATTGAGAAAACATCATTCTCAGTATATTTATTTATCAATAGATGAGCTACAAGAACTAGTAGAAGAACTTTGTGAGAAGTTATAGGTATTTAACATTGTTTCTGAGTTATTTTTTGGCATAAAAGCATCCAACTTGCACAATTGTTTTTCCTAACTTGTGTGAGATAAATTTAGTATTATTTGAGTGGTTTATTTCTTCCAATGAAGTAAAAGGCAAAGGGCAAAACCCAATGCACAAGGCTTCCCACCTTGGGAGGGTCAGAGAAGGGTCATCAATTGTGAGCAGTCTTCCCTTTGTATTTTTACAAAAAGATTATTTTCATAACTCAAATTTGTGGCCTTTTGGTTATAAAGGAATAACCTTACCAGTTATTCTAAGGCTTGGCCTAATTATTTCTTCCAATAAAGTGATTTAAATAATGACAAATAAGATGATGATAATTATTGGAATGAGATGGTAATATCATGGCAATTACAGTTGTTCTAGATTCAACATACAAGTTGGAGGCAATTGAATACTACTTTCATATATTGTATAGTGATTGAGTTTTAGTAAATATTAATATCATTAGAAAATTTTCATATAATTTGCTTAATGATTATCAATCAAGAATGGGTAAAAAGTTGGATCATAGTAGTTCAGCGACAACTTTAGTTTATGCTAGTAATCCTCATCTAGCAAGAAATTTTGTTGTTTCAATTTCAATTATAGTTTCAAGGAATTCATAAAGGAAATAAAGGACTAGAATTTCATTTAGTAGAATAAACTTGGACAATTTTTTAGAAGTTAATATTTATGCCATAATTAATGAGCATTTTCATATATTAATGTGGTGAAGTTGAATGGAGCTCAAAATATGATTATACAAACAATTGTATGAGATTTGGTAGCTATTATAGTTTCTACTATTGTTTTTGAGTCTACTTTTAATACCTGTATTTGGATAGTAAGTCCTACTTACAATCGATTTCATCTAAAAACGTTTAAAGTGTTGATGTGTACTAGAAATTGGCTAGCTACTGAACATATTTAGAGAAAACTATATATATATTATGGTGTAATATTTTTTACTTCTATAATTTTAATAGTCTAGAACTGACACCATATTAATTTATAAGTGACTAGATTTGCATTGATGGTACGATAAATCCCTTCCTTCATAATGCTTAATTTTCTATTGTGAGTTTTGCAATGCTTAACTTCAATTTCGTTTTACTTTATTTTTACAAGTTAATTTTTCGACAATCATATTCTCATGTTTACTTTTCTGTTTATTTTTATTAATTTTTCTAAGCATTAGAGAACTTAAGCTACAGCAACTGATAGAAGAACTTTGTCATATTGATGTGTTATTTTTACAAGTATATTGATGTGTTTATCATATTGAGAAAATATCATTTTTCAGTATATTTGTTTATCAATAGATGAGCTACAAGAACTGGTAGAAGAACCTTGTGAGAAGTTACAGATACACAAACCATAAAATCGTCTAAAATCATCGAAAGGCTCAAGATAGGAAGGATGGTCCACAACGTGGCCAAAAAAGTGGGAGTTTCTCAAGCACCGGACTTGGCCTAGTGTCTAGTAGGGAAAAATCAAAAGCAAATGGGTACGGTAAAGAAAACGAATTATTAATTTATGCTAAATGCCATTACCTAAGTAAGATAAGATCATCCTTTTACCCGAGTCACCGATCCCGCGTTTGATAGGAGTCATGACATTTTAATATGAATCTTTTCAGAAAATATGCGGTACAACTTCTTTTTCTTTATTCATTTTCCTGAAAAAAAAAAAGCATTATTGGAATGACAGATAAGGGCAAATAATCTGAAAAAAAAAAAAGCAATGCCTACCACACGACGATTTGTGGTTTATCGTTTAACTATTCAGTGAATTATTTTTACTTAAGGTGACCATAGTATCACAAGTACGATAATTATCTCAATTATTCTAAAGTGGAATGTGATGATAGTCCACGATTACTTCAATTTTTAATTTATTGTGCGTCACTCAATTTCTTCAACTTTTATATTATGTGTCATTAAATTTTATATGATTTAGTTCAATTCCATTTAATTTAGATGTATAAAAATTAATTTGAATGATTGATAATCTTAAACTTTTTATGCAACCAAATAATTTTAATTTTAGCAAAATTTCAATTTTTTATTTGAAAATTGTTTAAGTCAGATGTATAGCAAATGAATCACATTTTTAGTGATTTGAATAATTACTTCAAAAATTATAATCATATAAAACTAAAAACAAATCACAGTTTTGCAGGAGGAGGAAGATAAAAATGGGTCTACACAAACTTTTTAAACAACATTATTTAACCTTTTCTAAATTTTTTTATTTTATACAATTCTTAATGGAGCTTTTTAAATTTCATTCTTTTTCACATATGATATTAACTTTCCTTATTTCATAATTTATATCAGCTTCCTTATTATTAGGATTTTTATGTCGCGTTTCATTTTGATTCTCTCCTTTTTTCTTAATTTTTCTTGCAGTGTATATGTTCTCTTAAAGCAGTTATCTATCTTGTTTTGATTGTAATTGCTTTTAAGGAGTGGTAAGCTAGCTTCTGTTATCAGGTACAAAATATTTCAAAGGAGTTCGCAACTTTGTTTTGTTCTAAATTAGTAAATTAATATAAGCAATCCAATCTCAAAACTAATTATGATGTCCCACAACTACATCTATGTTCGAGCAGAGGTATAGATTTTGTACCATACTGACTAGTAACGGTCAGAAAACGGTATGAAATTAATGTCTTCAATATCAACTAGTACCGGATTTTTTATTTGGTACTGGTTGGTATGTACTGTAAACTTTTAAATCTTCAGGGACTAAATTTCAAAAAAACTAAGCAATAACAAAATAAACCCACGTAATCACGCACCATAGTCTTTCCTCTTTTTTTAAAAAAAAAATTGAAGGTATTTTCATTAACTATAGTAAAACTATTTACAACATTACTATAATGGGTCTGCAATATGGAATTCCAAAAAGATCTTTCTACAATGACAAAACCACAAAAGCTAGTTGCTATAAAACCAAGCAACTCAAATATAAAAACCACCTTACTTTCATATTATCAGATAGCTTGTGAGTGACGCCTTTGGCTATCAAAAGGCCATGAATCTCATCAACGATCACTGCAACAAGTTGATAAAGGCTTATTTGCTCCTATCTATAAATCCTGCTATTCCTCTCCATCTATAAATTATAGATTGTAAGAGTAAATGTTGTTTTGAAAAACAAACTATCCGCCTCTAAGAGCTAGATATGTTGTTGATCCATTGGAGTGTATTAGTCCGGTCATATATGTTGCTATACTGTGCAAGTTTATGAAGAAGTAGTGGAGTAGATGCAACTAAAAAAAAAATGGGTCCTATCTTCTGCTAGTGTCTCGCATAATTCACATATGGGATTGAAAGTCTCATGCTACCTATCTTTAGTGCTTAATCTATTCTTGATTGCTAACTAAGTAAACATGGTAGCTTTGGGGTTGATGCATTGCTACCAGAGAAGAGAGTATCAGGGAACAACAGGGGAACTAGTTTGGAGGATGTTGTAGCATAACTTGTTTGTAAAAGAGTCGTCGAGGTGGATTTTCCACATAATTTTATCCTCGATGCTTCTATTTTAGAGACAAAGGAAAAGTTGACAAAGTGTATGAAATCCTCTAAATTGTCCAAACCTTTGCCCTTCAGAAATGAGTGATGCAAATTTGGCACTATGAGGGATGTGTCTTATGAAATGCATTAGATCATTTCTTCGTATTATTGGACTGAATTTAGTCCAATTATCGTATCAAACCCAAATGGAAGCACCATCTCCTAGTTGATAATGAGTATACGGATAAATAATTTCTCTCAATTTTAGCATATGATGAAAGATCCAAGAACCACTGTTGACGATAGGTAGCTGCCAAAAACTCTAAGAAAGGATATTTGTTTCATGAATCCACTTAATCCAAATTGAGTTTTTATCCATTAGTAACCTCCATATTTTTTTGTAAAGAAGAACTTTTTGTATAGTAGTTGTAGAAAGTATGCCTAGGCCTCCTTATTGCTTGGTAGTTGTCACCTCTCCCCACTTCACTTTTGCTTTCTTAGCATTAATAGTTCTATCCAGCTCTTTGATCACTTTCCTAGGCAAAATTAAGTTGTTTATCCAATGAATATGTAAGCTAGAGAGAACTAAGATAATAAGAGTGACCTTTGGAGCCATAGAAAGAAAATTGATTTTGCCAAGTTAAAATATCGCTCTAAAAGTGGAAGACAAATAGAATAGGTGAGTTTTGCGTGAGAAAGGGGAACTCCTAGGTATTTAAACGATGATGTGCTTAACTCCATTCCTAAAAATCTAGCAAGTTTGAGTGAATTATGCACGTCCGAGAAGCAATAGAAGCCGCTTATCTAGAGATTTATTCTAAGCCCAAACCAACTTGAGAATCAGGTTATGTCTTTAAGAATATTTATGAAAATTCTATCCACTCTAGAAAATAGCATTAGATCATTGGAAAACATAAGATTAGTGAGTTTAATAGCATGACATTTATGGTGATGGCAAAAGTGACTATTATGTGAAGTCATCTTTCCATTAATTCGTGATAACCCCTCCATAACTAGAACAAAAAGATAAGGTGAGAGGGGATCACCTGGCCTAATCCTCCTTTCACACTTTAGTGGTTTAGTAGGACTTCCATTGAAAATGATACTTGCTGATGAGAAGACATAACATAATCTATTTCGTAAATTGGACAGGGAATTGCAAAGCATCAAGGCAAGCTTGTATAAATGTCTAGCTAATTATGTTGAATGCCTTGTAAAAATCTATTTTCTAGATGCAACTCTTTAGTTTTTTTTTTCCCCATTTTGATACTCTTTAAGTAGTTCTTCCATAAGCATTATATTGTCTCCAATGGAACAACCCTCTATGAAAGCTCCTTAAGTATGAGCGACAATGTCCTTTAAGAGTTGTTTCAATCTTCGAGCTAAAAGCTTGGCAATGACCTTGTAAATGGTATTGCAATATAAAATCCGTCTATAATCCGATAGGATGCCAGGTGTTAACTTCTTTGTTACTAGGCATTTTTAAGTTTTAATTGTTCATTCTCTCCCTCCCTCCAACGTTCACTATTGTCGGTCACTCATAGCCAATGTGCCACCACTCATAGCCACTTCCATCGCACCACGCCACACTCCATTGTCAAACCTGCCCATCACTGCACAATACTATCCACCTCTAGTCGAACAGTCTGTCTCTCCACCTATTCGCACTTTCGTAGCTGTCTATACCCTACACCACTTCACCGTCACCATTGATCGTTGCTCCAATCCACCATCGTCCCACTACTTCCCTAGAAACTGGAAAGATTGTTGAAATCACGATTTCCATTTTCTAGATCTTGACTTATTTGACCAAACTCGACCCACATCCCAAATTTCAATTTTTGATTTTGTTGATGTGTTGTTTGTATCATATGTGTTTTATAAATTGTTTATAAAATATGCACCGAAAAATTTGGGTTTGAAAGTTAGAATTTGTCACGACTTAGTACCACATTGGGCCTATGACAACCGTTGTATATTCGGGCTAAGGACACTCACGGTATCCTTAATCCAACTATGCAAGACTAACTGAATATGTCTTTTTTAAAAAAAATGGGTAACATAACGACTGTATTTTAAAAATCCCAAAACTCGATCAAATGCCTGCAAACAATTTTTAAACACACTTTTATATTCGCATCCAAAAATTTTACAACTTCAGGACTTTAAAGTCCACTCAAGGCAATCTCAACAATAATATCAAAAATACATACTTAAAGTCTTTTACATCAACAAATAGTTAATAGCTAAATTTATATAATTATAAAGTATATCATCATAACCAATCTAATAAAAACAGTAAAACAGTTCATGAACCACTATGAAACTAAAGTCCAAGATAGAAAACTACCTACATGCGGTAATATCCCGAAATGTGAAAAGACTGCACGATCTACTTAGAGATTTAAGCTCACTAAATTAACCTGCATGGTTGGAAAGCACAGAGGGATGAGTACACTATGTATTCAGTGAGCAGGAAAAACATATATTGCAAATAGAACTCGATACACACTAAAACAGTGTAGATAACCTATGAAGTGAAACATAAATCACACAGGCCTAGCCTAAAACTCAATGTATACTGGTTAGGAACCACATAGGTGTTGGACCCCGCTATCTAAGCCCAACATTCGAAAACATAGCCGCATGGAGGGCTCACATTTAACCAAGACTGAATACTACGCCTAAATTCGGTCCAAAAATTTAAAATCTTAAGGCCTAAATTGAAATTTAATTCCTTCAGATAAGTTGTAGCTCCATGACTCTAGTTTAATTTGCAATAAGAATCAACTCGATTGGATCTCCACAGATTAAGATATCACCAAAATACTGAGGCATGTTCAGTGAGATAATGCCAGTTCATATGATTGAAGAACACACTCACTGTACCTGTCTCACTCTTTTCACTCAATCTCTCACCATAAATTTCATATAGCTTTAATTATTGGTGGAGATGTAGAAAAAAGTCTTACAAATCTCATGGTTCAAGAATCAGGTCATTTGGAGGTCTAGAGAAGAAGTTATGGCCAAAAGACTCCAACACGTTTATGCCCTCACCTGAAATGTACATGTCTCAGTACAAATGCTATAATTTTTGCTACAAAGATCTGATTGACTTCTTATTTGGACCATTGGAAAGAGGACATCTAGATCTATAACTTTCATGAAGACTTCGAAGGCCAATTCTATCGTCTGACTTCTGTATCGTCTCACTTTTGTATCATCTTACTTTCCTTTCGTCTTAGTTCTATCGTCTCATTTGCATCGTCTCATTTCTATCGTCTGCTTTTCTTCTATCTCATTTCTATCGTCTGCTTTTCTTCCGTTTTATTTCTATCGTCTGCTTTTCTTCCAAAACGTATCCACTTATAAGGATCATAAATTTTGACTCCGATATCTAAAATTTTCATACTATATACCGTTGGAAAGATAAAAGAAAGATCTACAACTTTCCAGAAGGAAACTTTGCCAAAATATATTTACACCAATCCCAAATTTGCCCCTAAAGTCCGAAGACGAACTTCCCATTCATACACCAACATACTACACCAAATTCTTAACT